>RJWM01001812.1:0-16110 GCA_004363535.1 Dasyprocta punctata | reverse complement strand
TCAAGTTGACACAATGTATCAGCCATAACACAGCCCTTTCCCCCATACTCCTGTGGTCTACAGTCCAGATAATATTTCCCAAGTTAAGATCTTAGCATCATGAATATAAAGCAAAACATGTAGAGACTTGCTTAAAATGCAGATTCCTAGGCATTCCCCAACCTTTTAAATCGAAATACCGGCAAATGGGGCCTGCACCAGTGAATCTGAAGATATTCTTCTATGTTATTCTCATGCAGGCTCGTATTTGAGAGCTCCCACTACTAAGGCCACTTTTTATGACACGGATCGGTAAAGCCCATAGCTACACTGCTTCCCAGAGGATTAAACTATGTCTGCATTTTCTGACTTGTACATTTTAAAGGCTGTTATTACTCCTTTCTGTGTGTTTAGTTACCAAACCAAAACTAAATGAATGAAAGAGGAGGAGCGGGGCAGAGGGGACAGGGCAGTGGTCCTCAGGGTGGGGTGGGCATTGGGGTGGCCCGGGACAGCAGCCGCTTTGCAGGGTTCCGGGCAGCATGGGGAGGACCCCCGGCCGGGTACAGCCTCTGCCCTTGCTGCTGAGCTGTGCACAGTGGTTTTGTTGCCAGGCAGTTAAAGCCATGAAGGGGCGCACGCAATGCCACTGTGGGCCTGGCCCCCCACCTCTTCCAGAACGTGTCTCCTCCAGCAGCTGGCGCCATCTGGAGAGCTGGGGAACACAGCAGCACCCGGTTTCTCCTTTGACTTTACAGCTCCCACAGCTCATTTCCGTCGCTTCAAGTGAGGGAGTTTAATATAAAATGTGATGCTTCAATTTGCCTTCATTCCTAAATACAGAGAACAAGGCAGATGTGGCTGGGAAATACGGTACATGCTTTTTGTTTGTTTTGTTTTGAACAATTGACAAGAATGGATAAAATATGAATTCTTTCTGGTCAGTGAGAAGACCCTTGCTCACAACATGCATTTCAGCTCACAGCTGTAGCAACCGCATCTCAGACTTGAACTTCAGATCTGGAAAAGAGGCATTTGCTACAACTAAAGGAAGAGCGCAAAGTACGCAGTTTGACAAAAGGAGGTGCATGTACTCGCAATCCCTGTAAATCCAAAGGTCCATTCCAAACCTCTCTCTTTTTTTTTTTTAAACACCATTTTCCCCCTGAAGAACAACATACTTCTCACTCAAATGTGAAAGATCATCTTCTAAACTTCAAATGGACCCATAGCTTCAAAAGCACAGGTGGATTTTAGGCACAGATGGTTCCGGCGGAGGATGGCTGCGCGCGACGTGCTGAGAGCAACCGGAGCAGAGAGAAGTGAGCGCCCTGACGCCATGACTCAGCCCGGAGTCCTGGGATCACGAGTGTGCGCACCACGCGTGACCTGGGAACGCGCTCAGAGTCTAACATCAGGAAGGAAATGCCAGACGCAGACACGGTTGGGTTCAGAGACTTTTCACACGGACCTCTTTTGGTGATATTTGTCGATTTTACGATACTTGCTTACACGCTATCTATTGGCTGAGCTGCAGGGTTGTAGAGACTGGAAACACTAATCTTTCTTTTCTGTGTTCTTCTATACTCTAAGTCGCATACCAGATGTCATACATTAAAATAGAAATTTAATAATATTTCAATAAAATTTAAAAACACTTGAGTTAATATTAGAATTTAAATATTTTAAACATTATTTTAAAAAGTGTACTTTAAGCCGGGCATGGTGGCTCACGCCTGTAATCCCAGCATTTGAGAGGCTGAGGCAGGAGGATCGCTGCAAGTTCAAGACCAGCCTGGGTTACAAAGTGAGCTCAAGGCCAGTCTGAACTATATAATGAGACCCTATCTCAGAAAGCCAAAAAAAAAAAAAAAAAGAGCATACTTTAAAAACCATAGTTCAGGTCTTACTATTAGAGCTTCAATATGAATGACTATTGATTAATTTAGAGGAACTGTAGGGACTTATTTCCAGATTTTAATAAATGTATTTTAACGAATGAAGAAAAAAGCTCAACCTGTCTATTCTTTATGAGAAAAAGCATGATTCGAATAATCAAAGAAAAATCTTTATTCATTCTCATTAATATGTTTCACAATGAAAAGTTCTGGTTTTGAATACACCCACACGCACAGGCACAAGCATGCACACACATATTAACGTATTTATGGTGAACCCACACCGGACTGATTTTGGTCAGTCTATCTCTGTTTCCTAAAGACTGAAACCCGACTAGGATTCCACCATGTGAAATATCAAAGTCAGTCAATTAACTACAAAGTGGACCGGGCAGAACCCTCTAGTTGGACAAGTTTTTGAACACTTCATCATTCCCTGGGAAAATTATAGGTTTTTCTTTCCCGTATTCATGTAACTCATAATCACATTTTGCCACAAATACTCTCTTCCTTTTGACCTCACGGTTCATGGATCTGGGAATCCTCTCTCTCTGTTTTATCAGAAGAATCCAGGAATTAGCCTCTGCCTGTCTGAGGTCTCGAGACGGAAGCCTGGCACTCGGTTTATCGAAAGGAGAACCTTCGGGTTGCTGGGGTGATATTTTATCTACTTGCTAAAAATCCACAGAGGTCTGCTGCACTTAGAACAAGTACAGATCTCTTCCTCTGATTACCAGGCCTACACCATGTGCCTCCTTCTGCTCCCCTGAGCAGAGCACAGCCGGCCCTCCTGCACCGGCTTTGTGATCTGCAATCTGGGGTGCCCGGCCCGTGTCAGGCTGGGCTCCTGCTGCTCTCCACGGGACTACATCTCCACCACCGGGGATGGCAGGCGTCTCATCACTCAGGTCTAAACCAAAGTTTGTGTCCTAGGGAGGGAAGTGAGTCTCCCCACCACCGCAGTCACGACACAGCAGTCCATCACCCTCGACACTGAAATTATTTATATACCCACTGTTGGCTGGCTACCTCCCCACTGGTTGGCATGCGAAGCCCGAAAGAGACTGGGCCTTATCTCCTTTCCACCTGACACACTGGATGAGGCACACAAGCCACTCCAGAGTTATTTGTTGAATGGATGAATGAACGAAGTAGATTGTTTCTAAATATGACTGTGGATAATCTCCACAGAAATTGTGGTTCAAAAGCTGGTGTTTTAAACCAAACCACCACAGACCCATGTTACTACTACTACAAAGAAGCAAAGTCCATTTTTAACCCCTTTGAGCCGGCCTTGTGCTTTGCCTTTGATTGACAGCAGTGAAGTGTGACAGTCCACCTGTCTGAGCAAAGTTTTAATGGGTCTTGTGGCTTCTGCTCTTGCTATCTTTGAATCCTTGCAAGCCTTTGAATCCACCACAGAAAGGTCCCAAGAACTGGCTAAAGTGTAAAGCCCTAAAAGATGTAAGACTGCAAAGAGAAGAACAGCCCAGCCAGCCATCAGTCTCGCTGGGTGGCCCACCTTAGGGTCAGGCTCGGGCAGGACGCACTCTCGGGTGTGGCAGGTGCCCTGAATCACGGCAACCAGTACCACGTGAACAGAGACAGTCTCTGTGGAGCACTGTCCAAAATCGGACACTGAAAAAGTTGTTGTTTTAACCCAAAAACCTTCACAATGATTTGATGTGCAGCAGTAGATGTGGGACAGTCGCTGATATCAGAAATGAAAGTCACAACAACAAAACAACCCTGAAAAGATCTCATGTTGGCTTTAGACCCAGACGGCGTCTGGAGAGTCAGGGAGGATGGCGTGGGGAGGAGTTACACGAACATGAAAAACTTGCTGTTAGAAGCTGGGGAAACAGAAGTACTTTTCCAACAGCCCTGGAAAATCAGCAAGATTAGAAATTACCGTGATATGAAATGGAAAATACCTGTGATGTGCTCGTGGGGCCGGCTGAGGAGGGCTCTGGCCCAATGCACGTGAAATAGCTGACCTGGTTTAGTTGTAGATGACAAGGTAGTGCAGGAGAGAGGTGAGCTGCAGAGGAATTCTTGCATTCTGGAGAATTTCTTAAAACCACAGTGGTCCTAAGATAGTATCTCCAGATGGTAAAAGATTCCAGCAGTAAGAATGATCAGAGCATAAAAATAAAAACCAGCATGAAATAACGCAGGAAAGTAAACACTGAATGCTGAATGTGACCACAGACCCTCACTTCAACCTTCCGAGAGCCTTAGCCATTCACGGATTCTTGCAATAGCATACATCCTTTGTGGTATTTTGGTCAGCCTCTGTAATGTGACCCAGTTTACACAAAATGCACACATTTTACATGAATTAGGAAGCACATTTTGTGTAAAAATTATAAAATGTTTTATCATCAGTCAATAGTCATTGAGAACTTGATTTAGAGATAATTTTATACAGGACTCATCTGTTCTTACAGGTACCCTAAAATATATGCCCTACATTCTCCCTACATTAGCAAAGATTTGCTATAGTAAAACAATAAATGCTCATGGCAAAATAATTTTAATTAATACACTTTGCTACAGTAATTTCACCTGCATAGATATATAACATTTTAAGAAGACATGCAAACTTACTATTTTCTCATAAAGTTGATTGTAGAAGGTGTTGTATATATCATTACACAGCATTCTGAAGCTGCTTTTGACAGATTTCTGTCCAATTCTGAAACTCACCATTTATATTTCTTTTATTATACTTCTTCTAGACAAATGATTGTTTATCTGCTGTGGACAAGCCTCAAGAATGTAACTACTTCTAAAACTTTTATTTCATGAGAAACTAAAATAAAATTTCATAATCAAATATCTAATAAGAGAATATGACTAATGATCAGCTTTTCTTCTTCAAAGCACAGTTAGACATGTGGCATTCCATAGACAAAGTATTCATAGCTTTGAAGTTTGTCTCCCGATGATAATTTTAAATTAAGTTTCTTATTTCCACATTTACAATTTTCCCTGGGAATGAATTTATGAGCCTTTATAAATTGTTGGAAGACCTTCGTCAAGGTCAGAATTTCAATTAGTCAACTGATTCTGTCTCAGTTTTCCATTCTGTGCTCTCGCTTGGGTCTGAAATTCCCAAAACATGTGGACCAAGTCTGGTAAAGGCTGATTCCCTGCTTGGCCTTCAAGGGGCAGGGCGGGTGGGCACTGGAAGTGGACCCCTGAAGGGTTAGGACTCCGCCCTTCCTCTTCCTTCTCCTTTCTGTCTGGTTGGGAGCCAAGCAGCTTTGCTTTGCCACAAGCACCCTGCAATAATCTGCTGCAGTCACACGGGCCCAAAAGTCACAGGCATGGCCAACTGACAACAGATCAAGGGCTGGGACTCCGAAGCTATGAGGAAAAATAAACCTTTCCTCTTTTTAAATTGGTTATCTCAGACATTCTGCTACAGTAACAGTAACGTGACACATTGCAAAATTAGCATTTTTCTGTAACTTTAAGACCTACACAATGTTTTATGACACATATGTACCATTATTCATTTATGCATACCCACTGCTGGAATAATAGGTCTATGGTCAATTTTTACTATTATAAAAATTGCAATAAAGAAATTTATACTTCAGTTTTTCTTCACATACCTGATGATTTTCGAGAAATGGAATTTCCTGCTTAAAGGCTCTTGAAGTAAATGATCGAATTACTGTATTTTGGAAAGACTGCAACAATTTTCACTCTCATATGCTGGTGTCTACCACAGCACACTTCCCCCACTGAGTATTAGCATCATAATTCACAGCTCTGTTCATGGGACCAGGAAAAGGTATTAAATGATGTAATGAACATTCTTGGATTATTAGAGTGTCCAGACCATTAGTGATAGTTCCTGCATCTCATGGTTTCAGATGTCTTTTTTCCTATCTGTTCTGTAGAGCTGTGGCTATTCAGTTACGAGTCCTACACTTCCAAAGACAAAGACAATCTTACAGATTTGATGGTCTAGATCTCCCTTCATGACAACTCTTACGTTGCTAGCTAGTCCTCAGTATGCCCACGCAGGAATCGAGGCTTCGAGGAGGTAGTCAGAGCTTGAGGGTGGGGTCTAAGGGCTTTAAGAGCACCCAGCAAATGGTGGGAGCCCCTTCACCAATTTAAGAGGAAGTGCCAGACAGCAGACACACGATCTGCGGGAACCAGAAACACAGCTGCTCTAGACGGCACTTTTCTTCTGCGTGCAGACCTCCTAGACCATGGAGCTGTGTCACAGGAGCCGAAGGCACGAACAGCAAACGAGATTCAGTTTTCAAGAATCAACACTGTTCTTACCCACAGAGTTCAGAACTGAGAAAATCATTCCTGAGGAAATAATCTAACCATAGACATGCTAATGTGGATGGACAGCCACTGCAACCGTATCTATAATACTGAACAAGTCGCAAATTATTGTACAGTGATAGTGAAATGGCTATGAATAATAGACCTGTAAAGTTTTAGAATGAAGTGTTACATTAAAATATATGGGAATAAAAGAGAATTTTTCAAATTTTCACATGGAAAAACTTCTGCTATATAATGGTAAATAGTATTAGGATAAAATACTATTTTTTCTACTAAGTTATAGAAGGAGATAATTCAAAAATTATTAATGGTAATTAACTAGTGGAGTTACAAATGCTTTGTATTTTCTTCTCTGGAAATTGTAATATTTTTGAATTTCACCATATTATACTTCTGGTTTCCTTGTGAATTTATTCTAGTTTAAAAGAGAGCTACATATTTTAAAATGTTTTTAGTATTGTAACAATGTTATTTTTAATTGCACTGTCACTATCCCAATCTCTACTTAGCAGTTCTTTTAATGAATATTAACTGAAAGACTTAACAGAAAAATCCAACAAGACTCCTATCTTATGCTTCCACTTTTTCTAATGTAAAAGTTTAACACGGTTTTCATTTAGAATCAAAGGAAAAGACAAGTCTCAGTGTTTAAGGTTGTGAAACAGGGCTGAGCACTGTGAACTCTCAGAACTCTGGGAGGCTGAGGTAGGAGGACTGCAAATTTGGGCCCAGCCTGGGTAACTTAGTGACTTACCAAGACCTGTCTCAAAATTAAACACTTTATTTATTTATTTTTTTTAAGAAGCGATGGGATATAGTTCATTGCAAAGGCTCTGAGTTTAAACTGAGAGAGGGACAGTGTGGGGAGAGAATGAGGAACAGGGCCATCTAAAGTGCCAGCTTCTACTTTGCAACTTAATTACAACAATGCAGACCTGCGTGGCCGAATGGTCCGCATCCCTACCAGTGAGCCCATCCAACAAAGCCGTGCGTTTCCGCTCCCTGGACGCTTTCAGTCCAGTGTGGCTTTCCCAGGGAAGGATGGTGAGCAGGGCCTGAACACGTACCTGTCGAACGACGGCTTCTCCCCGCAGTCGAAGGCATCCTGCAGCTCCTTGACCAGGTTCGCCTGGCCCGGCAGCCGGAAGAGGCCCTCTTCCTTCAGCCCCCGCTGTCGGATGAAGTCCACGCACTGCTCCACCAGCATGGGGGCCAGGCGGTTCCCGTACCTCTTCTCATAACGCACGGTGTCTTCCAGTTTCTGCCCAAAAATCCCTGGAAACAGAATAAGACAGCACAGTGAAGACCAGAAACCTGTCTCTTCAGACATCGTTGTTTAGCTTCTAAAGTCAATGGAAAGGAAAAAACACGTTTAAAATGCTAGCAACTACCTGATGTTTGGAATTTCCCATTCTTATGCCATCAGTTTCATCAGAAAGAGTTCAAAAGGAAAGAGTCACCTCGTGTGGCCCCTTCCCTTCTGTCCTGAGCTTAGCTCAAAACCAAGCCAGAACTACTGTTTGAAGTAGAAAAACATCATTACAAATATAATTTTAGTTTTGGGTTTTCATATTTTTTTGTTCTGGGATAGAAATTGAGTTCAAAAGATAAAGGTAGGAATATTCTCAAAATGTGAGTTAAAATTTAATTTTCTCTTGTCTTATTTTATGCGCCATTTGCATTTAGTTTAAATTTTATTCATTTCTCTTTTCGTCTTTGTTTCCATTCAAGATGTCATGACTAATTAAAATGATAAAACCAGGAAAATAAGACATGTTAAAAAAAAAAAAAAGAAAGGGGATGAAGAGTTGGAGGGGGAGGGAGAGAGGGAGAGAATGGGGAGGAAAAGGAACTAAGCTATGCTCTGTCTGTGGCCCAACTCCACAGGCGGAGTGCAAACATTATGAACCGCGCACATGGGCTAATAAACTAAAATAAAAAATTAAAACTAGAGAGATTTCCAACAGCCTTTTCCCGTTCAAACCTTAAACTACTGACTTATCTGAAACAGAAAAATTAAAATCAGGAAGCAGTGAATTCTAGAAGTGAGGAGGCTAGCTCTGGTGGTTTAGCCTGGCAGAGGGTATTATGCCCACGTCCTTGGTTTACAGTCACAGCACTCAGTGGTAATAAGGGGCAGCACAACTTTCAGTCAGTTTTATCACTGCTTTTACCGTATCTCTAAGCACACATTCCTCGTTGTATGGCCCCCAGGAATGAACACCCCCAATACTCCATCCTTTAACCCTATTGAGAAGAGGCAACACTTCTCAAATATATTCATGTTAGGCAGCAGCTTGGCAAATACAATCAATTTATGAGAAAAGGAGAGAAAGTAAAGTCAAGGCACATGTGACTCCAACATCCTCAGACAAAATGAATCATTAAATGGTTTTAATGACCTGGTAAGTTTCATAAAAGGGGAAGAAAAATAAACATCTGTTAAAACGATACAAGCCTCCAAGGCATTTGAGGAATTATTTAACATCCATTAGGCTAATATTTGATAATAACAACAGATGTTGCCCCCAACACCTACCTGAAAAATCGTTTACCTATGGATTTGGCAATGTGAAACTATCATATTCCAGCAATAAAGACCTACTACCGAAGAGAAGATTCATAGTCCAGGGAAAATCACTGACAAGAAATAGAACGATCCCACACCTGGTATCAAACTTAGCACTTGTAGACTTCATGCATTCCTTTTAGAAAATAAGTTTTGGTGACCTAATGTCAATATTCAAGAACATACCAAATAGAATTAGAAAGTGGTATTTCTGTAAGCCAGTGAAGATTGGAGCAGGTAACGGGCCCATTTAATTTAGTTGACAGCCTGTAAAACAAGCAGTTCCTTAATGATGGTGTGTCAAACTTTATTCAGTAATTCAGCAGCCATTCTCCTGATATTTTCTGCTGTTATCTCTACTTCAGAAGCTGAAAATTTAAATGTTTCTTTTACTTCTCTTACAATGAGGTGACCACATGGCAGAGTGCCGACCGGGAAGTCTCACGGAGACTAGAGGAAGACCCGTTTCGTGGATAGTAAGAATGGCATCTGGAGCTGCCCGTCACACCTGTTCTTTGTCTTTTCTGCTTTGCATTTCCTTTTCCGATGCACTAAGAGTGGGAAACACAGGACTACCTGGAGAGAATCGGGGTTGCACGGAAGGCGGATGGATGCGATGCCGGTAACAGCCATTGTCCACCACACAATACAGCAAAAGCTATGCATCCCCAGAGGCTAAGGGGCACCAGGAATAATTTTCAGAAAGTCAGGAATTGGATCATCTTTGCTCTTCAGAGCTTGGAGTCAACACTTGGATTTAAAAATTTTTTTAAAAATATTTTAACTGATTCACAAAACCATAAAAATCATAGATATATTCATGGGGTATGAATGGTGTAATGTTCTGATGCATGTATGTGCGGCATACTTTTTAAATAAGGTTAATCATATCTATTCCTTCAAACATTCATCATTTTTATGGTGAAAATATTAACAGCCTTTTCCTTTAGCTTTTTGAAAAGAATGTATCTATTGTTACCTACATTCATCCTGCTTGCAAAGCATGCCACAATTTCCTGCCCCTATCTAAGTATGACTGGGTGCCTCTGGACCAACCTCGCCCCATGCCTTTCCCTCTCCAGCCTCTGGTACCCACGGTTCTACCCTCAGCTTCTATGAGATGAGAGTGTTTAGAGTCTACCTATGGTTAAGGTCATGCGCTGCTTCATATAATGACCTCCAGTTCCATCCATGTTATATGAAGGACAGGATTTCATCCTTTTATGCCTGAAAAGCCTTCCACTGCACGTATGAATAACATTTTCTTTACTGACTCATCATTTGATGGACCATTTTGCCTGAGAACACACATGTCAAGAACATCGATTCTTCCAGTCTATGAACACACATATCTCCCTTCTTTCGTGCCCTCTTTAGTTTCTTTCATCAACGTGTCATTATAGAGATCCATCACCTTTTTGGTTAAATTTACTTCTAAATTTATGTATTTAGTTCTATAGCTACTTGAAGTGGGGACTGTCTCCTGTCCTGATTTGGGTGTGACACGGGTCTGTGTAACAGTCATCTCTACCAGATCACAAGGGAAGGGGAGTAACGGTGATGTGGGGACCGAGGTGATGGGTGGACACCAGCCGCACTGGCCTCAGACAGGTTTTGAATGTGAGAAAAAATAAGCCTTTGCGTGTTTAAGCCTTATTATCCGGATTTTCTGTTATTTGTAGTAAAACAAAATTCTAACTTATTCTGTGTTGGTACTGGATTTTGGGAGTTAGTCCAGTGTTCAAAAGCAAGGCTTGAAAATTTGTTATGAATGGAGAATATTGACTCTTTTTCTAGGAGTCATTTCGACACAAATGTTTATTCACCTATAATATTTCAATTCCATCCTGCCCAAATTAAGGAAATAGTTTTATAAGACACTTGTAAGTCATTAAAAATAACATGTTGACATTCGAGAATAAATCATACATATGTACAACTTTTACATTTTGGATATTCTCATTGGATTGATAAATGTATTATGTAAGTTTTCTCTGCACTTCAGGAGAAAAAAATCCAGTAATGATTTTTCTTCCAATTTAACTTCAAGGTACACTACAGATATGAGTTAAAAGCTTCCAAGATTTGGTTTTATACAATAATGGAAAGCAGTCAAACATACTTTTGTCAAAACTTTCAGGTTTGTTTATTGGCAAACAATTTAGGAGATGATAAAAGAAGGGATATGGTTTGCTTCAGATGTATCTTTTGGCTTTCTGTTTTTCTTTACACATGGAGATTTGCCTTTGCAGTAAAGTAAGAATCTACCTAGAAAGCATAGCAAGACCCTACAATTTATTATGTATGCACTACTATGTACTGAGCCCTTGACCTATATAACCTTCCACTGTTCATCAGAAATATATAAGGTAGCCACCATTCTCCCTCCCACAGCTGAGGAAAGTGGGGCTTACAGAGCGTGAATAATTTTCCCAAGGTTAGTGAGAGCACCAAGTGGCAGAATGGAAGTCCTGGTCTGGACCTTTGTGGCTTTAAATGCTTCGAGTCTTCTTCCTTTTCACTGAAACGCAATTGTCATGAGTCTTCATTTTCTAGTCATTTAAATATTAGTAAATTCTAAAATAAGAAAAACAGTGCACCTTTTTATGTTTCAAAAAGCGATCACAGCCAAGCTGTACTTACAGATGTCAGGCACATCAGCCGCAGTTTACCCTCATTTATCATATTCAAAGCCCACAGCACCCCATGAGGTAGGCACCTCCTCTACTACATTCAAGGAGCTTGATACCCCAACAACGCAAGCAATGCACGCCCCATAGTAAACTGCTGAGCTGAAACATGTTCAGGGCTTCCCTGTGTATCTGTAAATCACACAGTACTGAGTAGCATGCATCACAGCTGAAGGCAGAGATGGAGGGAGAATCCTCCACTTACTACGGGGCTTCCTGACCTGTGGCCCTCTCACCACAAGCCAGGGGTGAGGGCGCATGCTGAGAAAATGTAACTTGGGTGGAAAAACACCACCTAAAAATGGAGAAGGAATAAACTTCGGTGTTCCGGCAAGCATACTTGTTTAGTAATATAATGTGTAAAAAGTTTAAAGCATGTCGATGTCATGCACATATGATGATAAATTCCTGTGGAAACATGGTAGTTTTCTGCTATAGAACAGGCTTTGTGACGATTGAATGCAGAGTCCCTATTCTGAGGCATTGGAAATAAGAATACATCAAGCATCTCTGGCATGAAATGTTAGGTGCGGATTAATCTGCAAAGGAGTTTTTTTTTTTTTTTTAAAGGAAAATTACTGATGGGGCAAGAAAAATAATTTAAAAAACACTTCATGTACAGCTTCCTTGAGGGAAGCAGTGAGATTTCAAATTTTAAAATTAACGACAACAAAAAGCACAAAGGTCACACAGTGTCCTTCACTGGCAGCCTGGGGAGAGAATCCAGTGGTTAGGAGATCATTAACCAGAGAACTCCCTGCCCTGTACGGTTCATGCAAACAATCCCAGCTATGCCCATCTAATTCTCTGTGTGGTCTCACAGAGACTGACAACACTGTCCCTGGAATTTCTGGGTGACATTGGTATGTCACGCATATTTCTCTGGGAGTACCCTTGTGCTGCCATAAAGTACCACCAGGAGAGACTTTTCACCAGACTGAGAAGGCAAATCACACAGCTGACTTGACATGTGAGGCTGTTTCAGCCCGCGCGTGGGAGAGAGAAGGTCGAAGCCTTGCAGGCTGTGGGTCCTCTCCTCTGCTGGTGATCTACCTGACCAACAGAGAGCCGCACGCCGTGGAGTTCATGAGTGTCTTCTGATTCGTGCACTCAAATCTCAACTTTCCTAAAACTAAGCAAATACACAGTCAGCCATCTTGAGTTCTCTGTACCCTGTAACTAAATACCCTTTTCCTTCCCTGATTCTAATAACTCCAGCTCCATTTCATAACTTCCTGTCCACCTACATTTGACCTCTGACCCTGCCACTCCACTGTGAAGGCATTTTCCTACATTACCAACAACTTCCTGGTTGCCAAACCACCGCCAGCCATGTTCGGCTTTTGTGTCAGTTGATGTTTAGCTTCCTATAAAACTGCCAGCCTGGCTCTTCCTTCTGACGCTTCTCATTTGCTTGATTCTTGCCTCTGGGAAGGCCTCAGTCCTTCTGGACCATGTGACCTACTATGTACTGCTTGTCTGAATTCTGCCCTCAGTCTTATTTTTACTTTACTTAACACAAATTCTCTGCTGGATGCCACCCAATCTCACAGTATATCAATTATTCCCAGAGCTGTATCCTCATCTAGGTTACTGCGATTAGAGTTTTAAGTGCCCCTTACATCTTCAACATGGATAACTGGAAAACATTAGCAAGTCGGAATTTTTAAACGAAGGTAAATCATCTTTTCTTTGAAGTCCTTTCTACTTTCTGTAGTTTTAATCTGGTTACTGATAGCAGCAGTTTGCCAACATCATGGAAGCCAACCTAGATTCTCCCTTCCCTCAGGCCACTTGTTCAACCACCGCATTGGCTTCCTTCAAACTTGTGGTTGCATTAGGTTTCATAGTCAACATTTCACACAAGTTTTTGAAGAGCAGAGCTCCCACCTGAGGTATACATTGCTGACGCATTTCAATCAATCATACCACTCTTTGACCTCATAGCTCCCAGTGGTGCCCACAGGTCTAACTTTGCAATTAAACACCTTTGCATAAATTAAAGTTCCAACAATCTGATCTCTGCCTCTTTATCCAACCTTTAGTCAACAGATTTTTAGGTTGCACTGACTGTGCACCCAGCATCGCATTCCTACTGTGTCCTCAGAAACATCATTTGTCAAACCACACTGCACCATTGGCAGTTTCCTTAAGTGGAGCACGGCTAGTAGGTAGGTCTTGCTTCACAAGTCAGAGAAGGAAATCACACTCTGCGAGGTTTAACTCACATCATCTCCTGTGCTGAGTCTTTGCTAGCATTCCCACAACCCCCAGCCTAGTCTCAAAGCATGATGTGCTTCTTCTTAGATTCCCTTAATGCACTGCTCTGTGATTTTTTAAAATGCTGACTTGCACTGGACTAGGTTTCAATCATCAAAACAGTATTTTACTTTTACAATTATCATAGTGAAATAATTATTTTACACCTGTTATGATTATTATAAATAATAGCTGTATACTACTAATATATCATATGAACTACAGAGGAGTTTCAGTAAATTTCCCAAAGTACCACAGACACAGTGGCTGAACCGGTACCGGGCCCAGGACCCCAAGGTTCATGCAGGTTGACAACTTGTTATCTGAAATTCACGGGGCTGGAAATGTGTTTCAGATTTTGGAATATTCGAATATACATACTGATATAACTTGGCAATGGGACCTAAGTCGAAACACAAAATTCATTTCTATATCACATACACCCTATACACATACCCTGCAGGTAACTCTCTGCCATATTTTAAATAATTTTGTTCATGAAACAAACTTCCCTGGTGTGGAATTTTCCACTGGGGGCATTGTGTCAGCATTCAAAAAGTTTCAGATTTTGGACTTTGAATTTTCAGATTTGGGGTGCTCAACCTGTGCTCTCTTCTACATTAGGGAAATCAGCTGCTTTGCATCCCTGGAATGGAGCGCCAAGATGGGTGAGGCAGGAGTGCTCTGTAAACATTTGAGGAATAATTACATGTATGAGAACAAAACACAACCTCCACAAGTATAGACAATAAGTGAGTTACTGCATTGTAAAACACAACTCTTCAGTAGTTCTTAGTGATGACATTAATCTCCGTAAAAACCTAAGAACATAAGTGTCCCTGTGTGTTGATTACTTGTCTCCTGTTGCTGAGACAAAATACTTGACACCCAAAATTAAGGAACCAAAGGTTTATTTAGCTCACAGTTTGTGGAGGTTTCAGCCCATAATCTGCAGGGTGCAAGGTAGGGTGGCGTGGCAGAGGGCAACAGTTCATGGCAGCCAGAGGCCAGCAAAAGCAGCAAGACCAAAAAAAAAGGAGGAGCACAAAAACAGACTCTTTCTATCCCTTATATTGTATATAGGCTGCACACCCTAGGTTGGGTGTAGCACTCACATCCGTAATCCCAGCACTCTAGAAGCCTGTCCCCACGACTGTATGAGGCTTTGCGGGGACATTCAAATACAAACTATAGCACCTTAGTTTGCTAAGGAGAAGACAAAAGCTCCAAAGCACAGCTGTAATTCACATGCTGTGGTATCTGTGCTTAGTGTTTTGCACCTCTTCTTGTTTGTGGGTCCCATGCTTAGCCACACAGGGAAACTGCTTTACTTTTCCTGTTGCTAACTGCAACTCTGCCACCTGGAGAGACCCAGTCACCACCAGAACTATAAGAGCTTCCAATGAGCATTCACCTTTGGTACATGGATAAATCAAAACAAAAGACAACATATGAGCCCAGAATTAAGAAAGACATCCAGCCAAATTTTACTTCAACCTGTCTGCAGCCTTCCCAGTGGCCAAAAACTCTTATGGAACTACAAACCCTTAAACCTGAGGAGCTAGGTTCCTAACGAGTCATGAACAGTTGGTAGAACTTTGTCTACTTCATAGTCAGAATGAGGACAGACGCCAAAGATAAAGACTTGGAAAAACGAAGAAACTGTTACAAGGTTAACATAGTGATCTAGTGGCCTCTGTCTTAGACCAGCAGAACAACTATAGAAATCCCTTACGTTCGGGCACTGAGCTGTGCAATGCGCAAGGCTTTCTTTACTGGATGCTCACAGACCTTGTTCAAGGCAGCCTTTTTCCTACGAATAGAAAACTTGACTCAGAGATGCTACGTGACCTGTCTGAGGCCACACATCTACAAAATAGCAGATCTGGGTTCCAAGTATATATTATTTTAAAGTCGTCTTTTCCCCACTGTAGTATAGGCCCTGGATTCAGACATTTCATAGTTATGCTGACCATTTTTATAGGATCATATAAGAGAAAGTCCGATTTCTTGTAATTCAGGTAACCACTGCTTTTCCAGATGAGCCTCCCAGGACTGGGTACAAAATTTGCTGCAGTGTTTATCAAAGGTTAAGTTATTACTTGTTTACCACCCTCAAGGAGTCTGCGATTTCACAGATTTCAGGAAACCCAGTCTGTTTACCTTCTCATTCCTAGCATAGCTTGGTAGAGAATCCAAAAAATTTAGATATATTAACTAGTGAGTCACTGATTTATAATTTAAAATGATACGGATTTAGATAGTAACATTTTTGTTAGAAAAGTAATTTAGAAAACATGATCACAATGTAAATAATAAACAACAAGTTCTAAAGAGAATGTTGCTATTATCTACCACTACTATGAAACCGCCCTATTTTAATTCATTATGGCCT
>RJWM01001811.1:0-143991 GCA_004363535.1 Dasyprocta punctata | reverse complement strand
AGAAAAAACTCAGCTTACTAAATCATGAAATGAAAAGGCAGACCTTGTTACTGAACAAAGAAGAATAAAAAATATTATAAGGAAATGCTGTAAACAACTGTAAGCCAAAAATTAAGTCAAAATGGTTAAATAAAATGGTCAAATTCCTAGAAAGACAAAATATACCATGAATAACTTAGGAGGAAATATAAAATTTGATTAGATTTATAACAAGAAAAAGGATTAAATTAGGAATAACTTCTTTACCAAAAGAATCAGACTTTCTATCAACTACTTGATGAAGTTGACAGCAATTCTTTACAAACTAATCAGTAGATAAAAGAGGAGTGAAAATGTTTCAAATGATTCTTTGAGACCAGTATTATACTAATACCAATATTTTTACAAATCATAAGACAGAAAATTAAGCAATAATAACCCTAATAAACACACAAAATACAAAAATCAAAAGGGATCTGCTTAATGAAGGCCCTCTATGACCCATTCATGGCCAGTTCATACTTAATGATAAACAAATGGATGTTTTTTCCCTAAAATCAGCAGTAAGGCAAGAATGTCCACATTTTGCTACTTGGTACTGGAGATTCTAGTCAAAGAAATTATGTAAGGAAATGAAAAGACTCTAGATCAGAAAGAAAGAAGTAAAATTGTCACTACTTACTAATGTCATCATCTTGTCAGTTATAAATCCTAAGAAATTCTCACAAACACAATTAAAAGTAGTGAATAATTTCATTGAGGTTAGAGGATAAAATTTCCACACTCAACATTCAGTTGTATTCATATATACAATCTGAAAATGTATTTAAGAATAAAACTGATTTATAGTATCATCAAAAAGTAAAATATGCAGAATAGATTCAACAGAAATATAAGACTTGAACACTGAAAACTGTAAAATATTTAAGTAAAATAAAAGGGCATGTTGTTTTCATGAATGAGGCTTAATGTTAAGATTAAACTACTCTGAAAATGGATCAGAAGATTGAAAAAATCTCTTATTAAAATTCCAACTGGTCTTTATGAATTTGACAAGTTTATGCTAAAATCTATGTGGAAATCTAAAGGTCCTGAATGACCAAAATCAATTATAAAATGGACATATTTATTTGTTAAACTCAAATTTAATTCTTACTCCAAAGTTACTAATATAGGGTGATACTGGCATAAAAAACAAAGGCTGATCAATCGAAAAGAATGAAAAGTCTACAAACAAGTCTTTACAGGTATGGCAAATTTATTTGCACAAGAGTATCAAGGTATTTTAGTGTAGAAAAAATAGTCTTTTTGACAAATGGACTTCACATTGTTTAGAAACACATTGTTTAGAAATTCATAAATGGTTCAAATACCTATAATCAAAACCAAACCTTAATATTCTTAGGATAAAATGAGAGTAAACTTCTGTGACTTTGGATTAGGAAGCTATTTCTCTATATTGCTAAAAGCACAATTTTAAAAAACATCAGTTGGCCTTCATTAAAATTAAATATTGCTGTACTTCAAAAGACATCATTAAAAAATGAAAAAAAATCCACACAATGAGATAATATATTTTTAAATTATATACATGTTAAGGTACCTGTATCCAAAACAAAAAAAAATTTAACACAATGATAAAAGGGCAATCCAGTCTTTTAATGAGTAAACAATTTGAATAGCCATAGATCCAAAAAATAAACAGAAATGTTCAAGAAGTGCATGAGAAGAGTCTCAATGTCAGTAACTTTCAGGGAAATACAGATCAAAACTACAGTGAATTACCACTTCATGCTCAATAAGATGACAGTTAAAAAACTGGAAAATAACAGTCACTGAGGATGCAGAGAAATTGAAAACAATACATATTGCAAGGGATATGTAAAATGGCACAAATGTTTTGTAAAACATTTCCCTGTTTCTTAAATGTTAAATTTAGAGGTAATATTTTTCCTAGTAATTCCAAGTGTCCAAGAAAATTGAAAGCATATGATTTAATCAAACACTTTTACACAAGGATCATAACATTATTCATAATAGTCTAACTCTGGAAATAACACAAATTTGCATCAACTGATGAATCATAAAGCAAAATGCAGTACATCCATCAAAAGGAATACTTGGCCATTGAAAGAAAAAAGTACTAAGAAGCCAACCTCTTCCTGTGAGTCAGTGGCAGTCGTGGGCTGCGGGAAGGAGAAACAAAAAGTCAACCACTTCCTGTCAGCCAGCCAGTGCACAGGCTGGAAGACAAGAAGAGCCAAGCTCCCAACACAACCCCACCCCTCTATAAGCAACCAGCTGACTGGGAGAAACACAAGCTGAGATGATAGCTACTGATGTAAGAGAAAGCAACTTAATTTTTGTAGTGTTTAGTATTCGATTGACTTTGCAGGCTTAAGACTGGTAGTCTGAGCATCTATTTGGAGGATAACAATGTTTGGTATAGCAACTATGGGGGATTTCCTTCTGAAGATGGTAGCCACTGTTAATTCCCTATAATCTTGTTTTGAAGTCCTATATCATTTTCATTGTTTTGTTTGATTTGGTTTTATTCTGTTTTCTTTTATTTGATTTTATTATATCTGATGGCATGGGCAGCTACTTCAGAGATAATAAGATATATTATGGTAGCCATTGTTGATTTCCTATTATCTTGTTTTGAAGTCCTGTATCACTTTCACTATTTTGTTTTGATTGGCTTTATTCTGTTATATTTTGTTTGGTTTTATTCTTTTTAAAGTAAAAAAAAGATTTTTAAAGTACTTACACATGCTACAACATGGATGAACCTTGAAAACATTATGCTAAGTGAAAGAATCTAAAGAAAATAGGTCATATACTGTATGTATATATTTTCTATATTGTATATAGAAAATACTAATTGAATATTAATGTTTTTAATATCCTAGATACCATGTATCTAGGATATTCTATTCTATTTAAGGATCATATGTATAAAAGAATCAGCTCCAAGTCAATAAACATAGAAACAATTTTTTTCTTTTTCAAAAATCAGTGCTTCACAATGTTATTTTCCTTTAAAAAATTACTCAAAATTTAGCTCAGAGATGAAGTAACCACATCAAGAGCTCTGAAGGGAAAAGAAAATAGAGAAAATAGTCAAGTGTTTCCCACTTATGTGGGAGGCAGAGTAAGGCTGGGGTGTGTAGATTTTCCTTCTTAAGACTATTATCTAACAGCTATGTCAATGTGTTTTTAAAAAAGTAATGGATTAGCAATGAAAGTTTTTTTAAAAACGTTTCTGTCTAGTGAAGCTTAAAATGAGTGTGTGAAAAGCTTAATAAATAAGCAAAAGAGTGTCAATAATTGGGGTTTCGTCTTATTAAAAATCTTTTGTGCATCCAAAGAAATCACCAACAGAGTGAAAAGACAACCCACAGAATGGGAAAAAAATTTTAGCCAACTATTCCTCAGACAAAGGACTTCTATCAAAAGCATATAAAGAAATGAAAAAATCAGATCCCCCAAATTCAAAGACCCAATCCAAAAATGAGCAGCTGAGATGAATATATACTTTTCAGATGAAGAAATATGAATGGAAAATAAATATATGAAAACATGTTTGACATTCTTGGTCAATTAAAGCAACACTGAGATTCTATCTCAACCCAGTAAGAATGGCTGCCATCCAGAAATCAACCAATAACAAATGTTGGAGGGGCTGAGAGGAAAAAGGAACCCTTCTCCACTGTTGAGGAGAATGCAGTCTGGTCCAAAAACTATGGAAATTCCTTTAAAAACTAATATTAGAGGTCCCATTCAACCCAGCTCTTCTAGTTCTGGGAATTTTCCCAAAAGAATTAAAAACATCATACCACAGTGATATATGCGCACACATGTTTATAGAAGCACAATTTGTAATAGTTAAATCTTGCAAACAATCCAAATGCCCATCAACAGAGGAATGTATAAAGAGGATGTATTTTTATACAATGGAGTACTACTTAGCTATAAAGAAGGATAAGCTTGAGACATTTATAGGGAAATGGATGCAACTTGAGACATTTTATAAGTGAAATAAATCAGACTCACATGTGTAAAGGACATATTGTGACCCTAGTGTAAGAAGCTGAAAAAGTAAATAAGTTTCAGAATTTACAATTGATATTGTGAAGTGAAAGGGAGCTGTTCAAAAGTAAAAAGAAAATGGGATGGAGGAAAGGAGAAAAAAAGAAATGGAAAAGGAAAAATAAATCAATAAATACAAAAAGCATAAGATAGTTATACTACTAATGGATATTAGTTAATTTAAAAATGTGTGTGTAGGTATTTTGAAAATAACAGTAACAGTGCACTAACCATTGTTACTCTCCTACAATCTTATTTTGAAATTTTGTACCATTGTATTTTAGTGGGCTTTTTGTCTTTAAAACAAAAAATAAATAAGCAAAAGGAATTGTGAAACAAAGATTCTTGTATTAAATTAACAACCTATCAATATTGTTTAGTAGTTACGTATCTCTGAGGAAAAATACCTCTATGGTCCCTTAGGCCCTGAAATATATTTTCTTCCCTTAAATGTTTGCTATGATGAGATAAAAAATTTCTATTTCTTTTCCCCAAGCTTTGCTTTGACTTAACTACTGGTATTTATTCCAGTCAATATTAACTGTGTTTGCCTTAATGTTGATCTTAACTTCTCTTACTTTATATATTAAAAAAAGGAAGAAATGGTCATTCTGTAAGGAAGTAGTTTTATTCCAGAATACTTCTGTTTTCTTCATGGGTTAAAGAGGTGACTGGGAAAATGTCATGATGAAACTTACTATCCAGGTTAGATCTGATAAAAACAAATTCTAGCACATTTATAACTCTAGGTACAAGAAGCAACACACAGAATTAGTTCAAGAACTGAATTCTGTATAGGAAGAAAAGGGTATAACAGCAGCTATAGCCTGCTAGGAGAGATTAGTTTACCTTGAGTAAGTTAGCTGGTCCATGACTAAGTAGATCCTTTATTTCACCATGGGTCAATTAAAAAAATTAGATAAGTAATCAAGACTGTTTGATAATGGACTTTTAAAAGAACTTAATATGGTGCATGAAGTCATGGATCATATGTATGTCTGGACCCCAGCCCATGGGCAATAATTAATAAATCCTGGCTAAATGTAAGTTAAAAGTTCTGGCTAAACAAGCAATTAACTTACACTAAAATTTTTCTGAGAAACTGAGTAAAATAACAAATCTGAATGCTTCTGATTGAATATTTACTCCATGATGGATATTTCAGCATGTAAGAATGAACAATGTAAGTGTTTTAAAAATCCTTGATAATATAAACCTTTTAAGATAACAGCATATTGTGGCCTGAGATTTAATGGACAGTCAAAATGAATTTAAAAGAAAGAATATTTTTGATTCTAAACTTTTCAGCTTAGTAGTTTTTCATATGACCAGAGGATATTTTAACGTAACTTTTCTCTCTCTTTACTTTTATCCCTTCCTTTCTTTTCTACATTGTCTAATATTGACACCCTATAGTTACCATTAACTGATTTTCAAGTTTATACTGAAAATTATAGGAAACAATGTAAGGAAGACAAGGTATTACAAATTGTAACTGGATAAAAATGCAAACACAAAGGCATGGTAGTGCACACCTGTAATCCCAGCACTCGAGAGGCTGAGGCAGGAGAATCACTGCGAGTTCGAGGCCAGCCTGGACTACACAGTGAGTTCAAGGCAAACCTTAACCATATAGTGAAAACCTGCCTCAAAAAAGACCAAAAAAGAATAATAATAATAATAATAATGATAAAATTAAAAAAGAAAAAAGAAAGAAATTAAAGAAAAATTTTGAGGATAAGTTCTCATATCATTAATGAATAATAGTAGCAAAATGAATATCAGAGATAACATTTTGCACTGACCATTATATTGATGGATAAATTCAAATTTGGTTCAAAGCTTGTTTGAAACACATGAATCATTGCTTCTCAGTCTTTTGGCTAAGATTAAGTAGTAAACACATGGATCACATGCATTCAAAAATAATAAACAAACTGATGACCTAGCAAGAACCCTTCCAGGAACCCAGTCCATTCATAACCAGGCAAGAACCAGGCTGCATGCCTTGCCTTCTGTACATCCAGTTTAGAATCTACAGCAGACCCTTGTCCCCAAAACCAGCCATTCTTATTAAAATGCTATACCATCGCCCCAGGGAACATAAAATGCCATGCCAAACAAGTCCCTGGAAATAGGTTCATCAGTCACAGACTTCTGACCTGCTCTAACATCAGCTTCAAAGAAATGGAGGTTCTTGAATTGCCTAAGAGTTCAACATGATACTGTTGCACCAAGTGTTAGAGCTCACAGTGTTACAGCTGACAGTTTGCAGCTCACAGTGTTAGGGCTCATCACGAATGTGCAGCAATCCAAGACCAAGAACCAAGTGGCCCCCAAGGTTTGGAGGCAAGTGTACGATTTTATTTACAGTGAGGGACCTGAGATCACTCACCAAACAGTCAGGCCACCAATTCTCAGTGAGTAGGATTTTTATACAAGTTTACAGGTAACTACGAGGTACGAAAACACAGCAGCTGCCATTAGTTGACTGGACAGAAAGTTATACTGGGTTTCACCGGTTTTGAATTTAGTAGGGATAAACCAGATATACATGACTGGTCAATAAAATTACATTCCAGTATTACCTATTTTACATACGGTGGAAAGAGGATTATGTCATTTTGGGGGATAGAAACTTATCAGGGCTTACTGAAGGGTGGAGGCTCTCAGTCTGGGGGCAAGTGTTTATGTGTGTGTGTGTGTGTGTGTGTGTGCGTGTGTGTGTTCGTATGCTTGTTTTTCTGCTTTAAAACAAGGGAACAGAGATAAAATTAGTAAGACAATGTATGAGCAAAACTAGAAGTTTAGTAAAAAAGCAGAAACTAAAAGAACCAAGAACAATCATAAAACTGAAAAACACAGTGAGAGAAAAACATTCAATAGAAAGAACAAATTTCACATGGAGAAGAGATACAGAAAAGAGCAGAAACATTACTCAAAGAAATAATGACTAAAAACTTCCAATGCATTGGGAGAGATATGAACACCCAGGTCTGTGAAATCCAAAAGACCTCAGAAAGATCCATACAAAAAAGTAATCTTGAGAAATATTGTAGGCAAACAACCCCAAAGCAGAGCTTCTTGACAGCAGCATAAGCCAAGAAACTTAGCACATATAAGAAAATCATTGTAAGGCTACTATTGAACTTTTCAAAAAAATCTGCAGGAGGAGACAGTTATTATATTCCAAGTACTGAAATTAAAAATCTGTCAATAAATGTATTATATCTGACAAAGCTACTGTTCAGAGATGAAGAGGTAAAGACATTCCCAGATAAATCCTAAGGGAGTCCATTGCCACTAGACCTGCCTTACAAGAAATGCTAAGTGGGGTTCTTAAACTTGAAATAAAAGGAAGTTACATATGAAAAAATTAAAGTATAAAACTCACTGATAATAGTAAAAATGCAGCATAATTCAAAATATTCATATATATGTATATATCTTTAGCTCTAGCACAAAAGCTATAAGAGACAAAATTATTAAGCTATAGGTATAATAATTTGGTAGTGGATATATGATACACAGAGATGTAAACTTACAGCATCAATGGCATACAACTTGAGGGGGGAATGAAAATGTTGAATTTTTGTATGTGATTGAAGTTAAGTCATTATTGGCTTAAAATAGATTATTATGACTATTGTAAGGTTTTCATGTAAACCTCATGGTAACCAGGAGCAAAAAAATCTCTGATAGATTCACAAATGATAGAGAAATGTATACTACTACAAAAGCTCAGTAAATCAAAAAGAAATGCAATAACAGGCAAAGAAACTACAAAATCACCTGAAACCAAATAGAAATAATTGTTTTCTACCAATAACTATTTTAAATGTAAGTAGATTAAATTCATAAGTCAGAAGACATACAGTTGTTTTCAAAAAAGATTTTTTAAAAAATAGGTTAAAATAAGATTTAACAGTTTACTATGTACAGATTTGTTTTAGTTTTGAGCATACACATGGGCTGAAAGTAAATGGATGGAAACAATATTCCATGCAACTCATAAATGATAGCAAAGTTGCCTGTACTTACATCAGTCAAAATAGCCTTTTACTCCAAATGTGTCATAAAACACAAAGAAAATCATTAAATAATAGCAAAAGGGTATTAATAAAGAGGATAGCATAATTTCAGATTTGCACACCCCTCGCATTAGAGCACCTACATATCATAACAAGTATTAGTATATCCGAATGGAGGAATGAAGAACAGTAAAATAATAATAAAAAGACTTCCTTACCCAATTTTCCACAATTAATATAGTATCTTGATGTAAAATCAGTAAGGAAATAACAGACTCAGGAAACATTATAGATCAAATGAATTTAAGACAAACTTACGAAGCATTTTATCCAACCACAGCAGATTTCTCAATCACCTATAGAGCATTCTCCAGAGTAAAGCGTATGCTACAACACAAAACAAATCTTGAAAGCTTAACACTGAAATAATAAAATAATCTCTTCAAGGAATAGTGTTGATTTATTTCACTTACGAGTATGGTCTCAAAAAAAATGAGTAGGGTCTCAAGTTGCATCCATTTACTTCAAGATTATCCTTCTTTATGGTTGAATAATACTCCACTGTACAAAAATAGTACACCTTTTTTTATCCATTCTGTGGTTGATGAGCATTTGGATTGTTTCCAAGTTTTAGCAATTAAAAACTGTGCTGTTATAAACATGATGGGCTCACCTATATTGCTGTGGCATGACGTTTTCAATTTTTCTGGGAAAATACCCGGAAGGGGTTGAATGTATAAATATTGTATTGCCTCCCTAGTGTAAAAAAAGAAAAACTGAAAGAGAAGATAAGATCCAAAATTTACAATAGATATTGTGAAAATGAAAGAGAAAGAAAGTGCTTGAAAGAAAAAAAAAACAACTGGGATAGGGGAAAGGAAAAAAGAAAGAAAAGATTGTATGTATATTATACAAGATATATGTATATTATATATATATTATATATACAAGATAAATAACTATACTATTAATCTCTGTTAGTTCATCAAAAAAGTTTGTGCTTTCATTGTTTGTTTGATCATTTTTTATCCCTACATCTTGTAATCTGAGCAACTACTTTGAAGATTATCATATGTAATATGTTAACTAGTGTTAATTTCCTATTATTTTGTTTTGAAATTCTGTATTATCATGTTTATTCTTTGTTGCTGCTGTTGTTGTTTTGATTTTAAAATTAAGAAAAAAGAAATAGCAGTTGAGAAAACTGAACATCCAAATCCAAAACCATAAAACTGGAGCTTTATCAGATACAAAAATTAACTTGAAATGAATTAGATAGTTATGAGTAGTTATGTTATTAACTATAACTGCTGAAATTACAAAATTCTTAAGAAATAAGGGAAAAGATATTGCTTTTCACAATAATATTTTTACATGACACCAAAAATGCACATGAAAACTACCACAAAAATCAACAATTATGATTATATCAAACTAAAAAGTATTACCCAGCAAGGAAAACAGTCAACATAAATAGAAACACAACATTTTAGATGGAAAAAAATATTTTCAAATCATATATTTGATAAAGGTTCAACTTCCAAAGTATCTGAGGAACTTAACACAAAAGTAAAACAAAACTGATTTTAAAGTGAGGAAAAGATGTAGGTTTTTTCAAGCAGACTTACAAATTATTGCTCAACTAGTATATGAAAAGATTTTTAACATCACTAATCATCAAGGCAATACAAAACAAGCAACAATATCATCTCACAGTTTTGGGAAATGCATGTACAAAAGAATGGTTCCACATCATTAGTGGAAATATAAATTAGAGAAAATATAGATTGGTATAGTTTCTAGGGAAAACTGCATGAAATTGTTTTTCAAAAAAATAGGATTGCTAAATGATACAGAAATTCGATTTCTAGGTATATACCCAAAGGAAACAAAACCAACATCTAGAAGAAAGATTTGCACTCTTGTGTTTATCGTGATTTTATTTATAATAACCAAGATACAGAAACAACCTCAATCTCTAATGATGGAGGAATTGATAAAGAAAATGTGAAGCATATTGGATTATTTTTATTCACAAAACAGAAGGAAATTTTTCCATTTGAGAAAGCATGGTTGAATCTGCAGAGCATTATGGTAAGTGAAATAAACAGACACACACACACACACACACGCACACACAAACGCACACAAAACACTACCTGATCTCACTTAGGTAAGGAGTCTAAAAAAGTTCAACTTATAGAAGCAGAAAGCAAAATGGTGCTTATCAAGAATGAGGCAAAGAGGAAATTTAGGTATGTTGATTGAAGTGTACAAATCTTCAAGATGAATAGATTCTGGGGATGTAATATACAGTATGATAGTTATAATGGGTAATGCTATAATAACAGTTGATATTTCAAGTGTTGCACAATTGAATTTTTCTGTGTTCTTATCACAAAATAAAAATTTAAATTTCCACACAATAAAATTTTAATTAATTAAAATTAATTTCACAAAACCTAATTAAATTTAATCAAATTACATTAAAATGATAGGGGAGATACACACACTCACATACACACGTGCACGCGCGCACACACACACACACACACACACACACACACACACACACACACAGACAGACCCAGAGAAGAAATATACTGTTTTCAACAGATGGCATTACCCTGGTATGGTTGACCTTAGAGGATGCCATATACCACAGAAAGCCCACTACACTGCCAGCCCTTAGAGAAGAAATTTAAAATGCATGCGTAGCAATCTTGATGACAAAGGTTACCTAAGCAGCAGTTCACCACACTAATAACTGCATGGAAGCTAATGGCCACCACTTTGCGCATTTCTTGTAATTGTAGAGACAAAAGGTAATCTCATAATGTCTCAATAAATTTAGTATTAAAATTTTGTATGAATTTTTCTTTTCCTTAAATATATATGCACATACATACACATATATATCATGCTGTACACCTTAAATATATACAAATCTTATTGCCAATTAAAACTCAGTAAGCAAGCAGGACAAAAGCAGTAAGTAAAACAAGAAATATGTATATAATGACACATTTATTAATTTATTTCATAAATATTTTAAAAGTCATAAGGAAGTACTTGTGTCATTCAATATATGACTTTCCTGGGGATGATGTCAAATCCCTAATCTATAAAAGGATTAAATGAAGAGAAAGGCATGTGAAAAATCATACATAGTTGGATTTTGTTTTCATTATTCATTTAAGAAATTTACTTACTTTCAATGATAGTTTCTAATTTGACTTTATTAGAAAGATAATGGAACCATGTGTATCTATTACCCTTGGAAAAACATGTATTTTGAATTGTTTTGATCTTTCCAAAAAGTTACAGCAAACCATATTGTTAGTGAGGTTTGAGAAAAATGAATAATTTCATAAAGAAAGACAATCATCTCTAAACTGGGAACTATGTGCTTTTGATACACAATTCAGAAGTTTAAATATATGTAACAGGATTTATATATACAAAAACTAAGCCTAAATGTATTGTGCTAGCTTTCTAAAATTTTGTTTTACTACATTTTGATTAAAAATTAAAAGTTACAAGAATTCATGTCCAAAATAATTCTTTGGAATAGAGTTTGGAAACCAATTAGCTGCTAGGAAAAAAGGAAAAAATGCTTTCTCTAGCCAATTGAAATAGAAATAGTTATTTTAAAAAGTTAATGTTTGAAAATTTCCTTCCCTAATTAATATTCAAATATACTAAACCAAACCTCTGAGTCCTAAATGCTGAAATAAAGTTAAAATCTGTGTTTATTATTGCAGAATGAGCATTATTCTTAGAGATTAATTTTTTCCCAGAGATTAAGTACTTATTCCCCCAAATAATTCTACTTTTAAAAATCCTTAATTTTGCGAAAATTTTCAACTTCAATTTAAAGTATTTCCTTCATATCTTACGATATTCAAACGAAACATTTTCTTGAAAAGTATGCATCTTTTATTGATGTAGCCATTAAAGGCCATATACATTCATGAGGTAAATATTTGCCAAAGAATATCTGATTATGTCTTATAAAGATCAAGGGTAGTCATATATTTTGTTTGATTTTAATTTTTCCTGCATTGCTACATTTTAATCTAATAATCTGTTCAAGTAGTTATAAGATGCTGTATTGCTTTTAACAAGTATGATTCTATGTTTTGGGAATGGAAATATAAGGTTGCTAAGACTTCGTTTAAACCTAGTACAATATTTATTGTAATAGCCATATGAAAAGCTATCATTCATTGACTCCTAGATTTCTACAAATATTTTCCAAGTAATTTACACAAAGCAATAAAAGTATGGCTTTATGAGAAGAGGAACACAGTTTAGTAATCAGAAGATGTAGAACTTAGATAATGCTTTTCTGGAGACACTTGTTTTAAAGGTAATGTGACTTAAGATTTAAACAGTCGTATGAGAACATTGCTGCACTTTGAGAAGAAATGCAGATAGTCTCAAAATTACAGTATTTAGGAGCTATAGGAGACCTAAGGTCACAAGACAAGCAAGTGATCTGAATTTCAAAACTTAAAAGTCCCTTCCAAGAAGAGATAAGACATATAAACCGTTTCACTTTATCAGAACATGTGAAGAGAAGACAAAAATCAAGATAAGAGGCTGATTAAGCACCTGCCTGGCAGGTGCGAGGTTGTAAGTTTGATCCCCAGTACCAAAATGAAAAAAGATAAGAGACTGAGATGCAGAAGATAATATAGAATACTCATAACCGAGGAAAACAAGGGTCCTCAACTGTTGCCAACCATTTTCCACAAGGCTCCTTTGGATCTGTGGAAGGAAAACTGGGGAAAAGTCAAAACACTAGACAGATGGGCAAGACCTGACAAGGTTGGACAGTGGAGTAGATACACCTGGAGAGGTCTATCCATGTCCTCAGCCCTGAAAGTCCCAAGTGGAGATCAGCAGCTACTAGTCCCCTGACTTGAAACCTACCAGCACTCTTAGACTCTGCTAAGATTCAAAGGGAAAAGCCCTCTGCTCTGGAGGCCCAATAACAGTAAAAAATCCTGTTCCCATCCTTAGGCAAAAGTTTACTGTATCTTGGGAAGTGTGACTTTGCGGTATGACGAGTGGTATACATTTAATCTCTGTCCTCAGCTCTTAACACAGACCCTTGAATCCCTTGGAATCTCGTCTTTTGTTCTAATGGATGACACTCAGTGGGTTTCTGGGTGGGGATGAGTCACCTCAAGCCCAAACCCTGATGAAAAGCTTAGAACTTTCAGTCTCACCCCATAATTCCCTTGGAAGGGGATTGGAGATTGAGTTAGTAATACACTATGTCTATGTGCTAAAGCCTCCATATAAATCCTTGAACCAGTGGTTTTAGAAAACTTACCTGAAGCCGGGCGTGGTGGCGCATGCTTTTAACCCCAGCACTGGGGAGGCTGAGGTAGGAGGAGCGTTGTGAGTTTGAGGCCGGTCTGGGCTACAGTGCGAGCCCAAGACTGGCCTGAACTATAGAGTGCGACCCTGCCTCAAAAAACTAGGGCCAGGAGTTTGGCTCAGTGGCTTAAGCGCCTGTCTGGCAGGCATGAGGTTGTGAGTTCGATCCCTGGTACCACAAAAAAAATAAATAAATGAATAAACAAATAGAAAGCTTACCTGTTAATGGACATGTGAAAGTCCTAATGGGTGGTTGGCATGCAGGCTGTTGATGCTCTATACTTCTTCCTGCACACCTTTCACTATGTATCCTCATCTGAGGAATCTTTTAAAATGAATAAAAGTAAAGTGCTTCTCTGGGCTCTCTGAGTTGCTCCTGTAAAATTAATGGAAATCAAGAAAGGGCTCATGGGCCATATCTATACCCTATTGGTGAGGAGCACAGGTTAAAACCTGTGACTTGTGATCTGCACCCAAAGTGTGCATAGTCTCATGAGAATGAGCCCTTAACCTTAGAATTTGACTCTGACTTCAAATACAGTGTCAGAATTGAATTAAAGTATAGATGCCTGATCAATGTCCACTGCAGAATTGCTTGATAGACAGAGGAATAATCCACACACATTTTGTTGATCAAAAAGTTTCTGTGTTTTAGTATAAGAGAAGAGGATGCACTTACCTCCTCCAGAGATGAAGGTATATGAAATATTCCCCCATCAACTTTGGCTGCCCTGACACTGGGTAAAAGCTATCTCCAGGCACAAGAAAGACACAAAGGATCTTGGACTGGGGGAAGCATAAGTCTTCTGCTAGTAGGGTAAAGGCAAGAAAATTCTCCACAATTGAGGTCTGAGTTCAACTGCTGTACCACTTTGGATTTTGCACTAAGGCAAAAGTGATTTTACTGCCAGTGAAGGGACAGGAATACTAAGAAAGCCCCACTGCACCTTGAGGTTCAGACTCTGTTTAAGAAGAAAACTGGCCCAGGAAATCTGAGAATGCCTGTCTGGCCCCCCACACCAGCCCTTCACCAAATAACAGCACCAACTGACTGCTCCTGAGATAGCAGCAAAATGGCAGAGACCCTTGCCTTGTACATGTAACAGAGTCTCCTACCAGGAAGGTGGAACAAGAACAATGTGGGGTTTGCTGGCACTTCAGCCCTCACCCTAAGCACAAGGTGGCCTCGTTCACTACCAGAGATGTCTGCAGCCTGTGGGTTGTCCAATAATAAATCTGTAGAAATTTTTGGCCCACCTCACCTATAGACTGGACTGAAATGAAAACTAATCTGGTCTTTCAGAAAAAGCTACTCAGAAAAATGAATGAGTAAGCCAGAGTGGAAAGAAATTTTGCTAAACACATATCTGATAAAGAGGATTTCTTTCAAGAATGCACAGAAAACTTAGCATTCAACAATGAAAAAGAGGGCCTGGGGATTTAGCTTAGTGGCATAAGCACCTGTCTGGCAAGCACAAGGTTGTGAGTTCAATCCATGGTACAAAAAAAAAAAAAAAAACAATGAAAAAGAAGCAATAATAAAAGCACAGCACATACTTCATACTTCATCAAAAACGATTATAAATGGTCAACCAGTACCTGAAGAAGTATGCATCATCAACTGCAAAATTAAGGTCTCCATTACAATGAAATTCTACATACTCACTAAAATGGTTAAAACAGGTGTTGAAAGGAGATAAAACAGCTGGAACTCTTAAGTTGTTGGTGAAAATACAAACAGCAGAGCTGATTTCAGAAAAGTTTGGCGTTTTCTTAAATTGTTCAATATATACCTAAGATATGAGCCAGCCATTCTGTTTCTAGGTACTCAACTATGATACTTTACAAAATACACTTACACAGAGTTACATGCAAATATTTAGAGTGACTGATTGTGTAATAGCCAAAATGTGAATAAAAAAATCAAGTATTAATAATTGATAAAATATATGTTATATTCTTATAATAAGTGTTACTTAACAAAAGAGGAAGTTTTAACATATGCAACAACTTTAGTGAATCTAGAATCAGGGGAAGGGAAAGGAGTAAGATACAAAATATTGTGCATATTATTATTCTGATCATAAGACATTCTGAAAAAGGTAAGTCACAGTGACAGAAAGATCGTTTCTAGAGTTTGATACAGAGGAAGGAATCACCTGCAAAGACACATAGGAGAACTCTTACAAATGACAGAAGTATTTTATATTTTGCTCGTGACAGCTTTTATGATTGAGTGTACCTCCATATACATTGAACTCCAAGTGAACAAGTCTCACTGAATATAAATACTTTTTTGTTTTTTGGTGCTAGAGATCTAATCCAAGCACTTGTACATAGTAGTTAAATCTATCACTGGGCTGCAATTCTAATTCCTATACAATTTTTTTACTTATTTTATTTTGATTTACTTTAATTTACATTTTTTTATTTTATGGAAAAAGTAAAACAAAATTTCAAAACAAAATTATAGGAGAGTAACAGTAGTTAATACTCTGCATATTGTTATCTTCGAAGTAGTTACTCAGAGTACAAGATGTGGGCATAAAAAATTCTCCAAACAACATTCACACAGACCTTTCTTTTCAATGAACTAAGAGAAATTAGTAGTATAACTATCTTCTGGGTTTTTTTCCTTTTCCTTCTTTCCTTTTCCCTTCCTCCCACCTAGTTTCTCTTTCCTTTTGAACAATTTCTCTCCCTTTCACTATATCTATTATGTGTTTTGGACTTTATTTACTCTTTCTGTTTCTCACAGCAGGAAGGCAAAATGATGTTTATACATGTCAATCTGATTTATTTCACCTTTGTCTCAAGTTACATCCATTTACCTATAAAAGTCTCAAGTTTATCCTTCTTTATAGCTCAGTAGAACTCCATTGTATAAATCTCTTTTAGCCATTCTTTTAAAATATTTTTTTAATTTTAAAGAAGATATAACAAAATAAAACCAATCAAAATAAACCAGTGCAAAATATACAGGACTTCAAAACATTACAAAATCAACAATAGTTGCCATAATGCCTTCTGATGTCTTCAAAATAGCTGCAGATAACTTCAGACATAGTAAAAGTCAAACAGAACAGAATAGAATAGAAATAATAAAAATAAAACAATGAATGCCATAAAGGACTTCAAAACAAGCCAATAGTAAATCCAAAATTGATAGCATAATATATCTTGCTATCCTTGAAATAACTGCTCCTGCCATCAGATTTGACATAATCAAACAAAACAAAAAAGAATAAAACCCAACACAACAAAACAATGGAAACGATATAGGACCTCAAGAGAAGGCCATAGGAAATCAGCAATGGCTGCAATCCTCAGAAGGAGATTCCCCTTAAATGTCACACTTTATACCGATATCCTCTGAACCTGTAATCAGACCACTTGCCCTAGACCTGCAGTGTTAGTGAAACACCAAAGCACCACAGACATCCAATTGCATTTCACCTCCATAGCTATCATCCTGTGTTTCTGCAGATAAGCCAATCATCTCCCAGGGGTGGGGGGATTGGTACATCTTCTTTGCCAGCCCACACACCAGAAGGAGCTGGGATCTGGCTGTTCCCAGGCTGGCTGTGGCCCACACATGATGCTGGCTCCCAGACTGGGCTCATTTGCTGGTGTGGCCATTGTTCTCTCTGACCCCAGACTGTGAATGGTGCTGACTCACAGGGAGAGACTTGGGTCTAGCTGGTCCCAGTCTGCTGGCAGCTTACACATGGTGCTGGTTCCTAGATTGGGCTTGTTGGCTAGTGTGGCCATTGTTCTATCCATTCTTTTTTAGTCATTCTATCCTTTTTTTTTTTTCAGCACCAGGGATCTATCTCACAACCTCACGCCTACCAGGCAGGCGCTTAAGCCACTGAGCCAAACCCCCAGCCCCAGTCTTTTGAGGCAGGGTCGCTCTGTGTAGCTAAGGCCAGCCTTGTGCTCACATTGTAGCCTAAGCCAGTCTTGAACTCACAACGCTCCACCTACCTCAGCCTCCCAAGTGCTGGGATTAAAGGCATGCACCACCATGCCCGGCTTCCACATCTTTTTTTATCCATTCCTCAGTTGATGGACATCTGGGTTGTTTTAAAGATTTAGTTATTACAAATTGTGCTGCTATAAACATGGGTGTATATATGTCTCTGTGGTATGATGTTTTTAATTATTCTGGGAAGACACTCGGAAGAGAATAGCTGGGTCAAATGAGACCTCTCATCCTAGTTTTTTGAGGAATCTCCATACTGATTTCCACAGTGATTTCACAAGACTGCATTCTTCCCAACAGTGCAGAAAAGTTCCTTTTTCCCCACAGCCCCTCCAGCATTTGTTACTGGCTGATTTCTTGATGATAGTCATTCTTTCTGGAGTGAGATGGAATCTCAGTATTGTTATAATTTGTACCTCTCAAATGATTAATGATGTTAACATTTTTTAAGTAGTGAGAAGATTCAATTAAGAATCATCTGATAAATACAAAATAAAGAGTCAGACTTAAAAGTTTCTTGATAAGACAAGAAGAGATGTGAAACAAAATGCAGAGGAGAGATTTATCTTAGATGGGAAGAAGCACAGCCTTTGTTACATGAGGAGGTCAGGATACATGAGGATAGAGTCAGATATATGTACCATTTGATCTCTGAGGAGTCCAGCTTCAAGATAATAGACTGAGTACATAGATAGCATTATGTCTGTGTTACTAGTGGAAATCTTGTATCAGAATTGTCACTGTTGTAGTTTGACGGTTCAGCAGGAAATATGTATGAGAAAATCATGTCACTCTCTCTGCTAGGTAATCATAGCAGATAAGTTTATTCAGGATAGCAGAAGCCATTCTAAGTGACTGAGTTGTAGAGTAAAACAGGAAATTTGTGGCTTATGAAACTACTGGAAGAACCAGGGAAATGTGATCAGGAAACTTGCTTTTGGAAATATCAGAAGAAAGCACAAAAACTGCCACCAAAATTCATGGCTGACAGTAATACCAAATGAGTAATTTTTAGAACTTTAGACTCTGCTGGTATGATCTCACTTCTGCTGTCTGCCAGCTCCACATTCCTGACTACAGCTACCATTGCAGAATTATGGATTCTCCTTTAGTTCACAAGTGTTTCCCACTAGTGTAACCTAATTAAAATATACTGACAGAGTCTCATTTTCAATCTTCATCTTCTGTAGGACAAAAAAGTGCCTAGTGACTAGAAGTATAAAGATGCTACAGAGACTTTAACATGATCTGGAATCACCACATTTTATATAATAAAATTTTCATAGTCTATTGTCTGACTCTTAAACTTGGAAATCAAGGAACTTGGTGTTTCTAGTTCCCCACAGTTGACCAAAAGCTTGAGAATTTAACTCAAAATATTCAGAATTTTAATAGTCTTAAGCCCATATGTCAAATATAATGGTTATCTGAACCACAGTAATAGAAATATGACTCACTGTTTGTTGGATCCCCACGTTAGACTAGGCTCTGGACTAAGAAGCTTACATATAATATCTCATTTAATCCTCACATTGGCCCTATGAGGTGAGCATTGTCATATCCTGATGAAGATGGCCAGGTCTAAGAAGTTAAGGAACTTGCTAAAGTTTATTGAATGGTGAACTGAGAATTGCAGCAAAATTTCTCAATAATTATTATCACCTGCTGTTTTAAAATATGTTTCCCCGTAATTCATACATTATCCATAGTCTGTTGGTTCTATATATAAAGAAAAATTATATGCCATCTTGGAATCAGAACAGTGGCAATTGAATAACTCTGATGTGGTGACATAATGGCTTCTTCCAGGTTAATTAGTCTGTCACTGTTAATGTCTGAACACATGCAAAAGGCAGACAAACTTTTTACCAAGTCATGGCATATATCATCTTGACTCCAACAACAAATGCAGTCCTCCTTCCCAACAGAAACCCCCTTTGCTTGGTCTTTACTGGTTCCCTGGTATTCTGAGCTCTCACCAGAATCCCCCATACAGAACAATCTAAGGCTATTTAGTTCTCCAGTTTCAGGCGACATCTCCAAACCTTTCCAAACTCTTCCCACAAGCCATTCCCAAAGGCTCTTGAATCATATGGTCAAGTATTGTTACAGCAATGACCCCACTTCTCTGGTACAAAATTTTGTGTTGGCTACTTTTCTCTTGTTGCTGGGACAAAATATCTGATACCCAAAATTAAAGAAGGAGAGGTTTATTTAGTTCACAGTTTGTGGAGATTTCAGTTGCATACTCAGCTGGCTCCAAGGTAGAGTGTCACATGGCAGAGGACATCAGTTCATGGAAGTGGAAAACAGCAAAAGCAACAAGAGCAAAAAAGGAGGAGCGTGTGAGAAGACTCTTTCTGTATCTATCCTTATACTGTATGTGGGATACCCACCATATGCTGTATGTAGCACTCACACCCATAATCCCAGCATTGGACCATGAATCAGTCATAAACTCTAGGAGCCTGCCCCCATGACTGCATGAGGCTTTGGGGGGACATCCAGACATAAAACATAGCATATGTATTGTGATCAATATGTTTTAAAACTCATGTTAATACTGATAATTTTCAGGCAATATCACACATATACATGACCTTGTCAAACACTTAAGTTTTTGAAGAGAGAGAACTTAGTATAAAACGATGACTGAAAAGATGACTATTTTTAATAGCCATCATTTTAGTTGGCCTTTTCTTGTTTGAATTACTTTTCAGCTCTTTCCTCCAATCATTTTTCATTTCCAGTCAAATATTTTTATTTTGACACGCAATTGGCTTGGGGCTCAGTGTTTTAAATTTCGTGTGGCAAATCTAACAAAACTTTCTCAGTGTTGTGATACATAAATGTGTTGATTATATATGAGAAATGTAGGACTGCAAATTTCAACTTATGATTCTCCGTGACCCTCTAATCTTAGACAAAGCAATTTATGATTAAAATATCTGGTTACTTTTATGTAGTCAGTAAGCATAAATTCTAAATTTTCAAATGAAAATTTTTATAAATGACTTCTATGCCAGAGAATATTTATTTCTTGATACATTGCCCAATATTTTTGTATATGGAACTACAGTAATAATATTAAAGAATTATAACATAATCTATATACTTTCTGACTTCCCTATAATTAACCTCATAAGAATGTGAATTTTTCATTAAAAATAAAGAATCTTTAGTGTAATCTCCTCATGTTTAATTTTCTAGTTATATTTCTGTAAACTTTTTAACAATTCAGATTTCTATAAGATTTCAGCAACATTTTATAAGGGTATAAGAATTGCAATAAATTCTTCCTAGTGCTTTCTCTCCCATAAATTATTGACTAAACTGCATTATGTAGCTTGGTTTATTCTCAGAAGGTCTAAATTTTAACTCTTCAAGTCATCAGATATTCTAAATGACCTTGGGCTAACTAATCATTCATTCAAAATATAATGATTACATGTTTGAGACCTAGACACCAGGAATATACAGTTAAGAATTAAGTCTATCCTGGAGTTAATTGCTGCTTGATAAGCAAAGCAAGCACAATAGTTAAATACAAGATAAGTTTACAAGGGGAAAAACAAAAAGAAAAAATATATATATACAAGATACTTAAAATATTTATACAGCTAGTTTTTCTTTATTGAAAAGAAAATTTTGTGCTAATACTTTTTTTGGACAATATTTCATGCCTATATCTTGTACACTGAGCAATTACTATGAGTATAACAATATGCAATGTATTAATTATTGCTACTCTCCCGTTAGCCTGTTTTTAAACTATGTTTTATTGTTATTTTTACTTTTTTCTGCTCAAAATTTTAAAAATGCAAAAAGAATAAGGTTAATCATAAGTTGGACAAGTATCTCAAGCAAATCACAGAGACTTGATGAATCACGGGAGGCTTCCACTGATCTCTAACCTGACGTGAAAAGAGAGACTGCCTTAGATGACGGTTCCTAGAAAAAAGCGAGTTGTGTGAGAAGATACAGGTGTTGATCAAAATATTTAGTAATGCTAAATTAAAACAAAGAAATTACAGTAAAAGATACATAGCCATTAATATCCTTCAAAATACATCCCCCCACACACTTCAAACACACTTAATCCTTCTTTCCACTTTCCGAAGCAGTTCTAGAATTTCCCTTTTATGAATGTCTTTGCAAAATATGGTAAAATATATGGTGAACACAACATATTAAGTGCCATCCCACAAAAAGACAAATTCATAAACATACTACAAATGAGTCTACCTTATTCACTAGATCTGGCTTACTCTAACTTCTGATTGTTCTCCAAAGTCAAAGTAACCATGAAAAAGTAAACGTTTTTTATCTATTGAGGACACTGGGGCAGTCATAACAGCACAACTAGACCCTCATAAAAGAAGTCTTCCAGAACTGCTTCAGAAAATGACAAGAAACATGGGATCAGTGTGCTCAAAGCAAGGGGGAGGATTTTGAGAATGACTGATTGCAGTGAGTCTTTTGCTGTAATATCTTTTTAATTTAAACATTCACTGTAGTTTTCTATCATGCTGTATGTATTATTAAGTGCCACCAAAGTGAAAATTTGGAAGAAGCAACAGAGTATGTGTAATGGATTTTATAAATTAGAAAAGTGCACAGTCTTGACAGGAAAAGAGAAGAGTCCCCAGAGAGAGTAACATGTTTGTTTAGAGATCTGTAAGTGCTTCAATGAGATGGGAATTTAGGATATGATAATACATAGATTACAAATTTAGAGAATTTGAATGGCTGGATCTCAAAAAAGTTGTGTGTCATGGACACAGCTTCAGAATTTATCCTGATTCCACAGACAGGAAAATTAAAAGTTCTAAGCACAGTGAGGCAGCAGATAACATGCTCTAATTTGTCTTCCGTGTTGACAGTGGGCTAAACAGTGTTACAGACTAAAAGCACAGTGACAAATCAGGGAATGGTTATAGTATTTTATGGAAGAGAAGATGTGGTCTTAACTTGTAAAGTATTGATAGAAAGAATTAAAAAGCATCATTTCTTACTTTTTGACATTGATAATTGGATTAATGATGACAGATGATTTTGACAGAAATTAAAATCCAAGAGGAAAATTTTACGGCACATCCAAGTGAAGATATTCAGGAAAGAGTAGAACATGACTGTCTTAATAGTAAAGGGGGTGATTTGAGTGAGTAAGTTTTAAACACAATGAAAACAATTAGGGTAGATGAACAAAATTTAATAATGATTCAGAAAACTAAAAGGTAATACTATCATTTATTATAGTACTAAATAAAAAGAATCTAAAAGTTATGAAGAAATGAATTGGTTTATTTCTAAAAAAGGAGGATAAGAATCCTCCTTACATTTGCAAAAAAAAGAATGCAAGAAATACTATACTAATTTTACCTTTCTCATATTCAATTTAAGATGTAAGCAAAAATTTTTATAATAAATGCTTAGAAAAAAAGAAATTACCAGACATATATAAGTTATTACTATGTTAACTGACTTTTTTATCTATTTACTTCTCTTGCAATTCCTTTGTCTCCTTCATCTGTCTTTTTTTTCCTAAAATCTTAATCTCAGGAATATCACAAGGTTAATTTCTTTTTTTTCCCTCAGTCTCATTTGTGACCATACCTCTTCTAGGATTAAGATTGTAACTACCCTCTAGATACTCAGAAGTTTGAAACCTGTGTTTCTAGCTCGGATGTATTTTCTGAGACTCAAAGTGATATCCTAATCTACCTAAAGAATAAACCAGAAAATTTTTCTTCACGCTCAATAGCCGATTAGTCAAACTACTATACAATTGTATCCTGTCATCCATTTGTAGTACTTGAGATAAAATCCAATACCTTCACAATGAGCTATAGACCCAGTATTTTTTTTTACTTTTTATTTTGAGACAAGATCTTGCAAAGTTGCCCATAGCTAGGCTTGATTGTATCTCTTTACAATCTACTCTTCTTAGCAGTTGTCTATCAATTTTTTATGGACTACTGCATTGCACTTTTAATTTTTCCCTCTTTGAACTTATAGCTCATCTTGCAACCAGGATACTCTATGTAAAAAGCAAATCATACCAAATCATTAAACTGCCTCTGGCCCCCATTCCTAAATGGGTATCATTCTCATGATAGCTCTCTAATCCTATTGCTGTGGTTTTAGTTCTCCAACTCCTTTCCTCTATAGACTCAGATTATTGAAATGTAATTCTTCCCATGATATTTGCAGTTCATATCTCTGCATTCATGGGCATTGCCTCATTTCCTTTCAATTATCTTCCAACTTTTCCTTTGGCTAAAACTAGAAGACTGCAAAGTCCAATTTATATGCATTTTTCCCTAAGAGATCATTCGCTGAGCTCACATCTTAAATCCGAATCTATTTTTGAGCTTCAATAAATCCCTATACAGATGCTCGTTAGCTTATAATAGGGTTACACCTTGATAAAGCCATGGAAAATTGAAAATGCTTGTAATTCACCTAAACTTCTGGACATCAAGTCTTAGCAAAAGGTTACACTATAGAGACTGAGTTGTTTCCCTCATAAATGGACAGCTAAATGGAAGGGGTGCTTCACTGTCACTGCCTAATATCACAAAAGAGTATCATACAGAATATTGCTAACCTGGAAAAAACTTAAATTCAAAATTTGAATTCAGATTCCTAATGAATCATATCATCACTTTGCACCTCATAAGGCCCACAAATTATAAGAAAAACTATCACAAATCAAGGACTATCTGTTTTGAACAACACATACTTTGTTGACACATGCATGTTTATATGCATGTCTGCCCTGCTATATTGTCAGCTCCACAAGAATGGGGATAATGTCTTGGTCATGTTTAGAGTTACTGTGAAGTTCCTAGAACTTTGTCCATGTTTCAGGGATACATGTTGAGCTGACTAGATTAAGGTAAATGATAATATCAATACGGTTACTTGTACTTTCAGATCCAGTATCATTTAGAACCATCCCCTGATCTAACACTATACCTTTTGTTCATATAACAGATATCCAAAACGAGGAGAAGGGATTAGAGAAGGATGAAAACTAAACTGCAATTTAATTGATCTTCTGTTCTGGGCTTTGTTTTTCATTTAAAACCTATCAGCTTTAAAGTAAGTTATACATTTATGTTCTTAAGCAAAAAAAAAGAATTGAGTGATAAAGATTAATTAGTGATGCTATAGGATTCATGTTCTCACCGTCAAAGATGGACTGAACTCTAGCAGTTATACCAAGGACTTGGAGTGAGAAGGCATTTTTACTATTCCTGGCTCTTACTCCAATGTGTTCAATATACTTGAGCAATTTCCTTAACTTCTTGATTTACTTGTATTTTCTGTACCATCAAAATATTTGTGATTGCTCAGCAAAAGACTCATGGGAGTTCTTATGTGAAAGGCAGTACAGAAATGCCCTTATCCACATATTTTTGAAAATAAGGGTCTTGGAACTCAGCAAAATAAGAGACACCCTCTCAAGAGATTAAGACTGAGGTGAAAACTAATAAATTACGAAGATCATTCTAGTTTTCAGTACTACAAGGGAGGTTATATGCCAAAACTAATGTAAATTACTTCAAATGAGAAGGCTTTACTTTCTAGTCACATAAGGCAGTCCAAAATCTGTGGTCACCTTACAGGCTCTCAAAACATATTTTCGTGCTGCAGTATGCCCCCTCCTGCTATGTTTACACAGTCATGTACAGTAAACTTGCATAAAAACAATTTCTCCTCAAAATGACAAGTTGTTGAAATTGACTCATACTTTATTATACACATTTAACTACCAAAACAAGTACATAAAATCTATTTTGACAAGAAATAAGGAATGAACAGGGCAGGGTTTTGAATATGAATCTTTGCAGAATTTTATTAAAAGTTTTTAAAAGACATAAATGTACATAATGAAGTATTCCATATGTCTTCTTATATACATGCTATAATTACCTACTTACTGGATTTTGAAGAATCTTTTTCATTGTAAATAATTGAAAATGATTGAGTTTTCAAAGTAAGTCGTAATTTGTGAGAAAGCAGAAAGGACTGGTAAAACCTCTAACATGTATTTTCTGTATTCTACTTCAGGTGCAAATTCAGGTTGTCCTTTAACTCTGTAACAACTTGATATCAGTTAAATACTTTCATAATACTTTATAAGTAATCTCATAGTTAAAATCAGCTAGTCAGCTCTGTTTGACACTGTCACATAATTTAAAGTATGGCTAAGAGATGAGTTATGATTAAAGCTAGCTTTTACTAATTCAGGGATGATCAAAATAAATAATGTAAGTAATAATGAGGATATGAAGCAGAATAAATAATAACTTAAATGTATTGATTTTCCTGGAATTATATATATATATATATATATATATATATATATATATATAGCAATTTTTATACATTGATAACCAACTAAAAAATCCACAACCACAGAATTCATATTTGTAGTCATGAACATCTTTCGGACAGGCTAACTACGTATCTTTTAGTTCATTTTAGCCAAGTATTTAAAAGCAATGTAAATTCTGAATTGCTAATTTTTTAAAGAAATAAAGGAAAAATATTGTTAATTCATCTGAGTAAAGAATGGTTCATAAATATAATATATTCATATTTATATTTTAGTTTATTTACTTGTGTAGAATGCAGTGTTTGTATTTCTTGTGAGAAGATGGTGCATGTATATTACATTTTGATCCCTTTTTTCATCCACTTTTCTTTCCCTTCTCTCCACCTCCTCTCATTTCTTGATTCCTTTCCTTTTTCCTTGTCCATTTTTGCAGTACACAATGCTTACACTTGGTGAAAAATGTCTGCCAATTTTACAACAAATTTGTATTCCACATCCCCCACACTTTTCTCAACATTTCTCCTATTCAGTTCATTCCTGCAACTCTCTTGTCTAAGCTACTGCAAATAATAGTAAAATGTCTCCATACTTTCAGTGTATTCACAAACCCTTCCCTATTCTGTTCAGTCCATATTTTTGCAAGTGCCTGATTTTGTTTGAATTCTGTTTAAAAATCTTTCAAGGCCTTTCCAATAATTCAGTGTCCAAGTCTTCCACATCTATTCTGTGCACCTACAAATATCCTCTCTGAATGCGGTAGGTGATTGGTAGCACCACCTTGTAGGTCAACTCATTTATTTATTGTCAGTGAAAATACCCTTTAGAATACCTATATTCTTTCTGTCAACCTTTTTCCATCACTATTTTCTATTTTTTTGCCTCTTTCAGTAATCTTTGTCCTTCAACAGGAAAATTTGTTTCTACAAATTCTGACATTAACATTTTGAATGCTTTAGGATGAAATGTGCCTGGGATATCACTAAGTGAGAAGAGGGAGGAGAAAAATACAGAAAAATTCACTGCAGAATCTGGCAACCATAATTCTAATACAGTGGACATATTAGTCAGTGCTTACTAGAGTCAGTTGTAGAAGAGTGCAAGATTTCTGTCTGCATGCTAGAGACCCAAAGAATCCAGCTGAGGGCTTGGAGGCCACAGTAATGACATGTACAAGTCCATATCAAGAGACTGGAGGATCAGCAATGGAAGACCAAATGACCTGCACTGGAAAGACCCAAGGGCCAGTACTGAAGTGTCTGCATCAAAAAGCCGAAGGATCTGTGCCAGAAGGCTGAGGGATCTGCACTGGAAGCCAGGAGATGATGTCCAAGATGAAGATGAGGATTGAAGCTCCCCAGAGAAAGAAAACAACAACAGCTCCTTCAGGGAAAATCACCAAAACTCTCCAAAAGAAAAGTAGCCACAATGAAGCTCTTCCAGGGGCCATCAACTGATATATTTTCTGCTTGTTCTCCTTTTATAGAGTTCCAATAACCATGCTGACTCAAATCAACTAGACATTCCCACTCAAGTTAACAATTAATTAAACACCACAATAGGATATGGAGCTGAAAAGAAATAACCCGACATGATGGTATTTTGAAAATAAAGTTGACAAAGTATAATTGTAGATTAGAGATGAAACCTAACTGGTGGAAGTGAAGGAATTATGAAGAATGACTTGCAGACCTTTGAGTGAATCATAGGTGCATAGATGTCTGGTGGTGCATGAACTACACGAGGGACATGATGAGGACCAGATTTGGTAAGAAAAGAAAGAAGGTAAGTTCAGTTTGAACCATGTAAAATTTAAGATGGCTTTAGAGATCCAGGAACATAATTCCAGAATTCTGAGTGGCTGAGGTAGGCAGACCATAAGTTTCAGCTCAGCCTGGACAATTTAGCTACATAGTGAGAACAGTCTCAAAATTAAAATTTTAAAAGAGAGTAGGGATGTAGCTTAATATAAAGACCCTAGAAGCAATCTCCAGTACCACCAAGAAGGAAAAATATCCAGGAATATTTGTCAGGCTAGTAGTTGCAAATATGAATTTGAAATTCAGGGGAATGCTCGAGGCCAAAGTTTTAATTATGTGTCCTATGTCCATGGACAGTATTTGAAAGTGTAAGAACAAATGGCATTGCCATTAGAAAAGAAAGAAGACAGCCAGTGGGGAGCTTTGAGGACCTCCAACTCTGATTCTCATTTAAGAACAAATCCAGTAGAGAAACACAAAAAGTGCAACTTAAAAAATGTAGGAAGGAGAAAAATATAGTATCACAAAAGTGAAAGGAAGAGTATATTTCAAGAAGAAAGAGCGATTTGTAACATTGAAATAACAAGTAAGACAAGAAATGAAAAATTCTTCATTGAATTTAGTTATATAAAATTCAGCAGTTCGGTGAATTATTTGATAGAATAATGAGATCAGGATAGATTTAAGAATGAAATTGAAGTAAAGAAGAGAAAACAAAGCATATTACCGCTCCCCCACATCTGAAAGACCTCAGCAGCTGAGGGGAGCCTCGGCAGCCCCTCCCCATACCTGGATGACCTCACCATGCCATGAACCATCAAAGACACCTTCCATCACCTGCAGTATGTTGGTGGGCCAATGAGAGCCTTGGCAACCCATTTTTCCACACAGAGAACCTTGGTGAGCCGCCGAGAGTACAGTGAGTAGCCCCTCCAAGTAGAGGACCTCAGTGGGTCAGCAAGAGCCTCAGCTAACCCTCCTGCTACCCAGAGGACCTTGGTGAGCTGGCAAGAGCATGAGTGAGCTGTTCTTCCATACAGAGAACCCTGGGTGGACTGGCAAAAGTGCCAGAAAACCCCCCGGCACTCCATCTGGAGGAACTTGACCAGGTCTAGAAGACCCACAGTGACACAGTAGGGTCCTGGCTAGGGCACACACTGTAGATAGGTGGACCTTGTGGCCTGGAACAGTCTGAAGCCATAGCAACAATACTAGAGTTGGCTCACATCAAGACTCCTAGGCTAGTCAGCTGATGAAGAATATAGGATTCATGCAGCTGGCCCCATAGGACAAATTCATGTGACTGGCCTTTCTCCTATGCTGCAGGACCCAGCAACTGGGTGAATATCAGCCACATGGTAGAACCCTAAGACACACATGATGGACAGTTGAGATTAGTGAGATGGAAAAGATCAAAATATTAACCCAAGAGTTGAAAATGACAAAATGAAAAAGCAAAATGCAATCTCAAAAGCTCAGCCCACCCTAAACAAGTACAAGAGACACAGAATTGGAGGTCATTGAAAGTCACACAAATGAAATTTCTGAAAAGATAGCAAGTGAAATAAAGAACAAATCATGAGGCTATAGAGGAAATCAGATTAGAAATAATCTCTCAAATAAAGAAACAAATGACAACCTTAATAAAGGAGTTGTTCAACATAGCTACAGAAGACATAGATAAAAAAAAATACAGAAGCATGGGAAAATGATGGAAATCTTGAGTGAACAAAATAGGAAAGAAATAGAATGCATGAAACAAATTCAAAGAGATATCCAAGAAATTAAAAATTCCACTGAAAGTTGGGAAAAGTGCTTGAATGAAACTGAAGATAGACTTTTGAACCTTGAAGCAGGATCGCAGCTAGCAATCACAAAAGGAAAGAACTCTTAAAAATAAAAAAGGACCATGAAATAATAATTCAACAGCTCCAAGGTAATGCAAAGCAAAACAACATAAAATTGATAGGTGTCAATGAAATTGCAGGAGTCAATGAAAATGACATAAAAAATATTTGCAGAGGTAATAGCAGAAAATTTCCCAACCATGGGAAAAGAATCTGATATACAGATAAGTGAGGCATATGGAACTCCAAACAGCCATAATCAAAATAAATCTGCACCCAGACATATAATAATCAAGATTCCACAAATTCAGCATAAAAAAGAATATTAAAAGCTGTTAGAGGAAAGAAACAACTCACCTATTAAGGAAAGCACATTAGTATCATGGCCAACTTCTCAACACAAACTGAGTAAAGATAAACTTGGACTGAAGTATTTCAAGCCCTGACAGAAAACAACTTTCAACCCAAATGGATGTACCCTGCAAAAAATCTTTCAAAATTAAAGGAGAAATAAAATACTTCCATGACAAAGAACAACTGAAGAAATTTATGTTCACTAAACCAACCTGAGAAAGAGTACTGAAAGACATTCTAGACAGAGATAAAAATGACCACAATTCCCAAAACAACTGAAAGAAACCATCAGGCAGCACAAGCAATTAAATAAAGGGGGAAAGCATTAAACCAACAACAGGAAAATAACAAGACAAAGTTAAGCCAATATGTATCATTTATAACCATCAATGTAAATGGCCACAATTCACAAATTAAAAGACATAGATTGGCAGAATGGACCAAGAGACAGGATCCAACAATATGCTATATACAAGAAACACATCTAACTCAAAAAGAATCTCATGGACTCAAAGTCAAAGGATGGAGAACAAATTCCATGTGACAGGAACCCGCAAAAAAAGCAGGGATAGCTGTTGTATTTGCAGACAATGTGAACTTCAGGCAAAGGGTGGTCAAAAGAGATAAAGATTGTCACTACATACTTGTTAGGGGATAAATTCAAGAAGAAGAGATTACAATCATAAATATATATGTACCAAATACAGGAGCACCTAACTAGATAAGAAAAATACAAAAGGCATGAAAAATCAAATATGCAATAACACAACTGTAACAGGGGAACTTAATACCCCATTGTTACAAAGAGATTCATTAACTAGACAAAAAGTTTGCAAAGAAATAACAGAACTGAATCAAACCTATGAACAAATGGAATTAGTAGACATTTACAGAGTGTTCCACTCAACAACATCTGAATAAACATTCTTCTCAGTTGCACATGGGACATTCTCCAAAATAGACCATAAATTAGCCCATAAACATGCTTAAGTAAATGCAAAGGAACTGAAATTATCCCATACATATTTTCTGATCATAGTGTACTGAAATTGGAAATTAATAGCAAAATAAACTGCAAAACCAACATAAACACATGGAAACTAAATAACACCCTGCTGAACAACCAGCGGGCTACAGATGAAACTAAAGAAGAAATTAAACAATATCTACCATTAAATGAAAATGCAGATACAACATACCAGAACCTGTGGGATGCAATGAAAGTGATCCTAACAGGGAAATATATAGCAATGAATTGTCACATCAGGAAAACAGAATGAGCATGAATAAACAATCATCTAATGCTGCACCTCAAGCTTCTAGAAAAAGAAGAGCAAGTCAAGACCAAAGCTCATAGAAAGGGGAAAGTTATAAAGAGCAGAGCAGAAATTAATACAATTGAGACTAAGAAAACAATGCAAAGAATTAATGAATCAAAGGGCTGGTTTTTTTGAAAGAACAAGCAAAATTAATAAACTCTTCATCAATCTTAGCAAGAAAAGGAAAGAAAAAACTCAAATTCATGCAATGAGGAAGGGAAAGGGTGAAATTACTACAGGTCCTTTGGAAATTCAGAAGATCATCAACACATCCTTTGAAAATATCTACTTATGTAGGCTAGAAAACACAGAGAAAATGGACAAATTCCTAGAAATGTATGAATTACCAATACTGAACCAAGAAGATATAAAAATTTTGAATAACCCACTATCAGTTACTGAAATTGAAAACATAATTAAAAACCCACGAATAAAGAAAAGTCCAGGTCCTGATGAATTCATGACTGAATTCTACAAGAAATTTAGAGAAGATTTAACATCAATACCACTCAAACTCTTTAATGTAACTGAAAAGGAAGAAAATCTCTCTAACTCATTCCTGGAGGCAAGTATTACTCTGATATCAAAACCAGAAAAAAGACCCAACCAAAAAAGAAAACTTTAGACTAATCTCCCTAATGACCATTGGTGCAAAAATTCTGAATAGAATACTAGCAAACAGAATACAGCAAATCATCAAAAAGGTCATACACCATAACTAGGTGGGATTCATCAAGGAAGTCAGGGGTGATTCAGCATATGCAAATCTATAAATGCGATACACTACATCAACAGAGCCAAAGACAAAAATCACATGATCATCACAATAGATGCAGAAAAACTTTTAATAAAGTTCGAAACTCGGTCATGATAAAAAAAAATCCTAGGGAAAATTGTAATAGATGATCTCTACCTCAATCTGATAAAAACTATATATGTCTAACCAACAGCCCAAATCATACTAAGTGGACAAAAACTGAAAGCTTTCACTCTAACATGATAAGACAAGGATGTCCACTATCAACACTCCTATTTGATATAGTTCTGGAAACCTTAGTCAGAACAATTGAACAAGAGAGAGAAATAAAAGAAATAAGGATAGGAAAGGAAGAAGCTAAATTATCATTATTTGCAGATGACATAATATTCTGCATAAAAAACCCAAAAACTCCATCAAAAGACTACTAGAGTTAATAAGCAAATTCAGCAGTGTAGCTGCATACAAAGTCAACACTCAAAAATCAATAGCATTCCTGTACACCAACAGCAAACTCACTGAGAGAGAAATTAAGAAAATAACACTTCACAATAGCATCCAAAAAAATGAAATACTTAGGAATCAACCTAACAAAGGATATAAAAGACCTATGCATTGAAAATTATAGTACTCTAAAAAAGGTGATTGAAGAGGATATCAGATAATGGAAAGATATCCTTTGCTAATGGATAGGAAGAATCAGCATAATGAAAATGGCCATACTCCCAAAACTGTTATACAGATTTAATGTAATTCCAATCAAAATACCATTAACATACCTCACAGGTCTAGAGAAAAAAATTCCTAAAATTCATTTGGAAACAGAAGAGGCATAGAATAGCAAAGGCATTCCTGGGCAACATAAGCAAGGCAAGAGGCATCACAATTCCTGACTTTAAATTATACTACAAAGCTACTGTGATAAAATCAGCATGATACTAACAAACAAACAAACAAAAACAGACCTGAGGTTCAGTGGAACAGACTAGAAAATGCAGACAAAACTACAAAGACCTTCAGTCACCTCATCTTTGACAAAGGAGCCAAACATGTTCGATGGAAGAAAGATTACCTCTTTAATAAATGGTGCTGGAAAAATAGGCTTTCCACATGCTAAAGACTAAAACTAGACCCATGTCTAACACCATGCACTAAACTAAAGTCAAGATGAATCAACCATCTAAGTTTTAAAACAGCAACACTAAATGTGCCAGAAGACAAGGTAAGTAGATATCTTGAAGACATAGGGAAAGGCAAAGAGTTCATGAACAAAACACGAACTGCATGAAAAGTACTTCAAAGAATCAACAACTGGGATCTTATCTTATTAAAAAGTTTTTGCACTTCAAAATAAATCACCAACAGCATGAAAAGAAAACACACAGCTTGGGAAAAAATTTAACCAACTGTCCCTCAGACAAAGGACTTATTTCTAGAACATACAAAGAATTAAAAAATGTTGGTGGGGCTGTGGGGGAAAAGGAACATTTCTCCACTGTTGGTGGAAGTGTAGACTGGTACAACCAATGTTGAAATCAGCATGGTGATTTCTCAAAAAACTAGGATTGGAGGTCCCATTCCATTCAGCTCTTCCCCTTCCTGAATATTTTCCCAGAAGTATTTAAAACATCACGCCACAGTGATACATGTGCACCCATGTTTATTGTAGTGGTTGATTGATTATGTCAACTTGAAACATTTAGAGGCCTAACTAAAAGAGCTTAGGAATTCTACACCCTAGGGCGTAGAAGACCCGCCCTACGGTGGGTCATCACCAAGATGGTATAAAGAGAAGGAGGAAGGACAATTCCATTCCATTCTTTGGAGGAGCTCCAGTGTTTGCCTTTGGTTTGGACATCGTCTCCTGGCTTCCAGCGTAGACTGTTCTGCTTTCCGGCGTAGGCTCTTCAGCCTTTCAGCGTAGACCTTTTGGCTCTCCGTCGCAGACCCATCAGCCTGCTGGTGCAGACTTGCACAGAACACTGGTGTGAACCGCAGACCTTGGATAGAGTCCTTCGGCCTCCAGTGTGCAAACAACTTTCGCACGCTTCCTCATTCGACTCTGTGACTGACCATCGTAAGCCTATCCTGTAATTTCTATACCTTTGTATATCTTGTGTAATTTCTGTTTCCTCTAGTAAACCCTAACTGATACATTTATAGTAGCAAAATTTTTAATAGCTACATTTTGGAAACAAATCAAATGCCCACCAACCATGGAATGGATTAAACATATGTAGCATTTTTATGAAATGGAGTTATTACTCAGCTATAAAGGATAGACTTAAGGCTTTTATAGGTAAATGGACGCACTTGAGACTGTCAACATAAGTGAAACAAATCAAACTAGCATGTGTAAATATTGTATTGCCTCCATAGTGCAAAAAAAAACCTGAAAAGTAAGTAAGATCCAAAATGTACAATAGATATTGTGAAATTAAATGGGAAGAAAGTGCTCAAAAGGAAAGAAACAACTGGGATGGGAAAAAGAGAAACAGAAGAAAGGAAAAGATTATCTGTGTATAGGTATACATACATATGTGTGTGTATGTGTATATATAAGATAGATAAATATACTACTAATCTCTGTAAATTCATCAACAACAGTTTATGCTTTCTTTCTTTCTTTCTTTTTCTTTCTTTTTTTTTTTTTTTGTAACAGGAATCGAATTCACATCCTCACACTTGCCAGGCAGGTGCTTATGCTGCTGAACTAAATCCCTGGCCAGTTTGGGCTGTCATTGTTTGATTATTTGATCATTTTCATGCCTAAATCTTGTTATCTGAACAACTACTTCCAAGATAACAATATGCAACATATTAACTAGTGTTAATTTCCTACTACGTTTTGAAATTCTGTATCATCTCTACCCTTTGTTTGTTTTTTATTTTGTTTTGTTTTTAAAATTTAAAAAAAAAAAGCATATAAGCTACTTTCCCAAGAAGCTTGTCTGTGCAAGGAGGGAAGACATAAGTACAAAAGGTAGATGAGGATATGGGGCAAGAGAGAATAGTAGTAGAATAGAAAAGACTTCCTTAATCAGAAAACAGGGTACCTTAATTTTCTGAATCTGTATATTCAGCTTTTCTCTGTAACATTCATCAGCCCCATGTGATTCTACATGCTTGCTATTGCCAGAGCTGGATTTTAAAAATCACAAATAGTAAAGTCTCTGTCCTATTAAATAACTTTGTTGTCCATTGATTGAAAAATAACCATGCCTGTAGCCTATTAGTTAAATCTTCCATAACTTTTGCCTACTCTGCCATCCTTGTTTTACTTTCAAGGCAGTCTTTTTACCTACTAGTGAATATTTTTTACCAATGAGATCATTTCAAGATTCAGATTAAAGCCCAACTTCCCATCCTTTAGCACCTTTTCTTTCTCAGAAAGCATACTGTTTACCTTCTTACTATAATACTTATCATAACCCATTTTTCTCAACCACATGAATGTGCTTCTGCCTCTGTGTGTGTGTGAGTGGGTGGGTGGGTGTATGTGTGTATGTGCATGCATTTGTGTGTGGGGTGAGTATCTGTGTTCTGATAGGACTGCATGGAAAATATTGATATTTAAGAAGAGAAGGTTATATATAATAGATTCACTGTTTCAAAGTCACTTACTTAAGTCACTTACTCTATACTGGGGTGTAGTATTTCATTTACCTCCCCATTCAGTCAATCTTATTGAGCACTCACTGAGTAGTTAAAATTCTCCAACTGCAAGTACTCATGACTTGTGAATTAACTCAAAAAAAACCTGTCAGACTTCAAAGCTATTTTATGAAACCAAAGATAGACACATCAATATGAATTTGTTTTTAAAATTAACAAAAATTTAAGAAGTATAATTATTTGTTTTTCAAGAGAATGTGGATAAACATATAATTGTCCACTATTTTGAAGTTATCATTTGTCATTTTTTTAGAAATACATTTAGTTGTATGTATTAAAACTTTAAATATAGATTCATTTTGATGCAATTTCTATACCCAATTTATTTTTATATTTAGCCAAACATCTGAAATACAATTTATAAGTTCATACTAATAAATATGCTCCTGAATAAGCATATACATATCCCAAAATTTTGGAAAATAATTGAGTGGCCATAACAAAGAGATAATTATATGACATCTTTGAATTAATATATATGTGCAAATATTTTCTTGTTTCAGTTTACCAAAGAAGTCAAGACTTATGCTGTTCAATAGTATTTACTGAATTTCTCTATGGCAGGATGGTCATACATTCTGCTACAGCATTTAGCCAAAAGATGAAAATCTGTGTCCTCAAGTAAATTACATTGCCATGATGAGAGACAGATAGTAAACAATACCTACATTATTCCATACTTATTATGAGGCAATCATGTCCTATTTTACTTATACTTGGGGCACTACCGGGAAACACAAAGTGAGGCTCCTATGGAAAAGTAATTCACCAAAAATTACATAGTCAACAAGTTGCAGAGGCAGGATTCAAACTGCCATTTATCTTATTTTGAAAACAATGAATTCTTCCAAGTAGATGTGCAATCTCTAAGCCATTTTTCACTTTTCAGTTTTGAAAATTTCATCTTGAGATACAAATTCGAAGCACATCTATTACAAAACTAACTGAATTAATGACTTTTGAAGAGTGGCAAGAGTTCATTTTATATTTTTAATCATGTTTATAAGGTGTAAGATTGACCATAAGACCCCAGTCCTAGGGATATATCTGCCAACCTTTTAGAAAGGTTGCCTTGGAATGAAATAAAACAGTTCTCTAATAGAATGGTAGACTTCAACCTAATGAGAACATTTATATAAGCTTTTGGAGTGAAGTCAGTGCTCACTGGAAATCTACTGTATTCAGTTCTTGCTTTTAATACACACTAGTAACTCAGAGTCCCCCTAAGAGAGCTTGAAAATGTAGTGTAAAATAAATAGTAAAAAATTAGCTTTTCTGGGTTCATTCCTGATTCTCACAGCTAACAAATTATTGATTTGGAGACTTATTTATCAAAGGTACAGTTGGCATCAAAAAATAAAAATATGCCATCATTCAAAATTTAATGATGTAAACAGCTAGATTTACTCCAGCTTCACTAGGCTAACTTGCCAGTGCATGGCATAAGCCAATCATAATAAGCAAAGCTGACTTCACGCCAAGATATTGCAGTATAAAGCAGAGGCTATTACAAGGTTTCCATTCTATAATTTCCTATTAGGTTGCTCTGCTCTTTTCCTCATGTAAACAAATGAATTTTTTCACATATGAGGTATATTAAACCGAGCAATTGAATTGGATAAGTGCTTAGTTTATGACTGTATGTTCTGAATATAGGCAAGTTAAAGACATGAGTACTCTTTGGAAAGGTTGTGATTAACTTTTTCACCTAAAACTGTTTGACAATGATGTAGTTTAATATATTGGCATTACCTTTGCAACTGCTCACATGAGAAAACCTCCAACCAAATTCACTAGCATTGAGAATAGACACAGCTAAAGAATAAGGATTCAGCATCAATAGTCCTTATTGACTTATAAATTTTGGTACAAATCATCCTACATGAAAAACATACTGTATTGAAAAAAGACTGAGAGAAAATATTAGCTTATTGAAATTCTATTTCTCATAGTAATTTTGTCTCAGGAAGTTTATTATTAGCTTAGAATCTGGTCCTCAGCTTTGGGTTTTATATTTTTTCCCAAATAAGAAAATGTAGCTCAGGTGATAATACACACACACACACACACACACACACACACACATCATTCTAACTGTAAAACAATAAAATGCTAAAACTTTAATTTTTATTTTTAATCCCATATTATTTCTATATTAAAAGATAGCCCTTCTGAGTATCAATTAAATGCCATAAAACGAAATGAGTGAACATCAGGCTTTTAATTGAATATGGAAGTTAGATAAATGAGATGGAGTATTTTACTTATAGTAGGGTAAAGTTCGTAAAATGATATTTGATCCACCATAGTATTAATCATTTTATCATTAAGAATCTATGTGTTCTCCAGATAATTGCTCATGTTGTAGTCAGAATTTCCAAAGGTAGATTTAATACAGGACACATTATTTATAGGATTATTTTATAATATTCACCCTGAGTCAAACACAGAAGACTGCAAGAGATCTTTCCATACAGCAGAGACCCAAAAAATCCAGCTGGAGGTCTAGAGCCCACGACAATGTCTCATGTAAATTTGTATCAAGGATCTACATTGGGAAGGCTCAAAAGTCACTGTTAGAATTCAGAAAATCTGTGCCAGTGTGAAGAAGGATCTGTGACAGCATGCTGAGGGATCTAGAAGCAATGCTCAAGGTAAGGACTAGAGCTCCCTGAAGAGAACCCCAGTCATCCTCAGCAACAGCGAGGACCAGAGCCCCTCTGACAATCAGAAAAGCTGAGTTCATATCAGTAAAACCAGCATTAAAATCTTTTCCAGGAGAATCCACAGCACATCGTCTTCCCCTCCAGTTCTCCTTTTATGCTGTTGGCAACAATCCTAGGTGGGCCTTCCACACCCAGCATGAGGCTGGTTCAGTTCAACAAGGTGTTACAAGTTGCCATTAGTTAATCTACCACAGCTCATGCTTCTGTATTGCAAAGTAAATGCTCACAGTTTTTAATTTTCAAAATGTTAATTAGTAATCAAAGTTTCTAAATGGGTAACATACTCTTTTCTTTATTTCTACTAAATATTTTGTATGTGTTTTCTTTTTCAAAATGAAATAACAATAATTCCAGCACTCTGAAAGCTGAGGCAGGAGGATTGCCACAGGTTGAAGACTTGCTTGGGCTACATACGAAGTTCAAGGACATCCTCAGCTACATAGTGAGAACCTGTCTAAAAAAAAAGATGAATTGACAAGAAGTTTAAATTATTTTATCAACCTTTCTAGAAAGAAATTAATTATGTGCAGTAATAATCAGAACTCGAAGTTGCAGATGCTTAATTTTCAGTGTTAGACCAGCTCCAAAACTCAACCAAGAGACATTGTATAATTTGAACAAAAAATGTTTACAAATGGATTCATTTCAATGCAATTCAATGGGTATTTATTGAACAGCTACTATACATTATTGTGCAAGCAGCAGAATGTGAAAATACAATGATGAACTTCCAACTCTTGCTATCAAAAAGTGCCTAGCAGTTGGGGAAAATCTGAGGTTAAGAACAATTGAATTCTGTATATTATCTTGACATATTGAGGAAAACTATATCTTTCAGATGCTGGCTTTAAGATGCTTGCAAGAAAATATTTAAATGAAGCTTCCCACTGAAAAGATTACTCATGTATTTAGTAAACATTTTCCCAAATAAACAAAATCAAATAATAAGAATAAAATGTAGAGTGAAACAAATCATGACATTAAATTACTATTCAAAGTTGAACACAAAACTTCAAAAATTTAATCTAGGTTACAGTGGTATATAAGGAACAAATGTGTCTTAACTTAAATTTGAATGACTATTTTCCTAAATAGTCCATAAATAAATCATATGTATTCTATATATTAAAAGCAAATAGAATAAGACATTTATTTTATAGGGACCATTCAATATATGGGCCATATATGCATTGAATTCTGCATACTATTTGGGCTCATGGATCCCTCAGCTTTCTCCATTAACCCCCCTAAATTACAAATCCTGTTTTAGATCTTACTATTAAAACATTCATTTTGAAATATGACTATAACATTCTGTTGGCAAACTTTTCAGTATTCTCATTTCAATGCCTTCCATTAGGTTGTTCACCTACTTCATCCCTGGGGAATGCTGTGGTCTTTGTGGTCCCACTTCATGTCAACTAGCTCCTTAGGATCACTTCTTGTTTCACTTTGATCATGTCAGTATCATATTCTACCTGTCTTTTTAGCTCTTGTATCACTCCTCTGCCCATCAGAGTCAGCTTCTAACCCAATACAGTTTGATACTTGCTACTGTGATTAATTTTCCCATTCCCACAGTCTTTAAAAACATTACAATCATAAATTTGACATTGAGAAATCACAATGGTAACAATAACAAGTGGACTGAACAGGAGACAAACTGGAAGTAAGGACATTATTTATAACTCTATTTCCATTCACAAAATGAAGATAATCAGAGTTTGAACTAGGGCAATCTCACACTCTGTTGTTGACTCTTTTCTGCCATCATAATAGTGCCATTGTCTCCTGGGCTTCGTCTTGGGTTTCTATCTTTTTTGTATACCTTCTGACACAGTGGTTTCAGGATCTTAACATGGAACAACCACAAAGACAGCTTTTTCTTTCCATCATCTCCATTAACTTTTTCCACCTGACTTTAGTTTTTCCTTGACCTTGGCTTGATCTCCTTTCTTTCTATCCTAATTTGTATTGCTTTGAAAAGTTGTAATTTCCAATTGCTTGTAATGGCTATAGCACAATAAACAAAGTACATTTGATTATGCTAGAAGAGTATATGCAGATTTCCCGTTTATATGAGGAGAACTTCTGCACTTTTAAAAATGTATTCTAAATACAAATTTACAATTTTTAAAGGACAACATATGTATAGTGAATAATGTCAGCTTCTTTTACTCCAAGGATGACTTGCCATTCTGCTTCTATTAGAAACAAAAGCCTCTCTTTCTTTTAGAGAATTCTCCCTTTCCACTTCTTCAATAAATAAAGAACAAGTATTGTCTGTGATTTGAATTGTGCTTTTTCCCCTAAATAATCCATAGGGTTTAAGTAAAAACATCAATCCTAGTAAGATGTCCTCCATTCCCCAGCAGCCATAGGGGTATGCAGGCTGCCTAGGAATGACAGTCACTAGCTCAGAAATGGCTGCTCATCCAAGAGTATCCATCTAGTGAGTTCCTCAGTAGTTCTCTGTTACAAACAGCAGGAAAGGACCAAAATGCTTGAAGGAATAAGGCTCAAGTTGTTTGTTTGGATTTCACCCAGCTGTAAGATAACAAGAGGGAATTGGATTAGAAAGAGTTTCATAGACACATAAGCATGAGAGATGCATGAAAAGAGTAATTAAAGACACAGATGAGACTCTTGATACAGTGCTGTAATAAACTCAAAATTTAGAGTAAATTTCTTGGTTTCCATTGAATTTTAATAGGATCCAATAAATATCTATGTGCCAAGAACTGTTATATGTTTGTGTGAAGGAGACTGCAATTAAACTGTTTCCAAAATCCTGGTGCCTGTAACCTTCCAAAGAAGGAACATGGCCTTTCCAATCTTCAAGCCAAGACACAAACTTAAGTGGAGGTTCAGGAGCTGCTCTTTCTGAGAAGACTACTATAAATTCACATAGTCTCTATCTGGGACACTATCCACTCCTACAGGCATTAATTTCCCCAACCACAAATCCCAGTAGGCTCCTGGATTTGGAAGAACCTCATATCCTCCAAGTCTGTGTCCACTTTCCAGTTCTCAAAATCCACATAAAGATGTCTGAATAGAGAATTCCATCACTGTACTGAAACGGCATCTTTCCTATAAATGGCACAGCCCTCTCATTTTCCTATCCTTGTATTACTTCCCTTTTCCATTGAGAAAAACTCCATTTTGTATCACCAATGAGATTTAACTAAGCAATTTAGAATTACTGTTGGAAAACGGATGGGAATGGAGACAAATATCAAATACCAAGCACATTTACTGGTATAAGTTCCATTGGAAGTCATCTAGTTAGAAGGTACCATCTCTTTGAATTACATGTACAATCTGATCTGTGAGAAGCTGGAGAATGTCCATCTGGGATTTCTCATTGTGATGGAGGCCAGTCTACCATAGTTCTAACTTCCTCTACCTCCACCCAAGGCAACCATTAGATATTTCAACCTTTATATTTACTTTCATCTCACAGACAACATACTCCTCACTCTGAGAGACAGTAGCCTTTCCTGGAGATCAAACTAAGGGATGCTTTATAAAACATCTTTTGATTGATTCTAAGACTGATTGATAACATAGCCCATAGGGGAGGGTCTGGCCTAGAAAAACCTCTATGGTAACATGCTTCCTGTCTTGAAAATGAGGCCAAGTATGTTACAAGAATTCAACAATCTACAGAAACTTGACTTCAGAAAATTGATGAAAACAGTTCTGAACTGCCAGAATGTTCTTAACAATGTCCTCCGAATTCAGAAATGCTCCCCCAAATAATCTGTGCAAAAGAGCCTGACTCTCATTAATGCCAGAGTATTTCACTTGGTTTGTTCTGAAACTGAACCTATCTGCTTGTCTCAGAACAGGTCCTTCTAATTGTTCTGGTTGGGAGTTCAGAGTCAGGTATGCTATGCCTTTTATTTTGAAGGACACATCTCCTTATCTTTTTAACTTTCGTGTGTGTTTATAACAAGTAGGTCAATGAAAATTTCTTCCCATACCCTGGCCAACAACCTGACTTCCCCATAGAAGAGAAATATTTGACTAGAAAAAAAGCACCTCATTTCACATTTCCAAAAATATCTTCAAAGTAATTGAACTCAATAAGAATTTTAAAGGAAATATTGTCTACATTGATTTTTTCAATAATTATGATTGTGTCTGTATTTCTTCATATGAAGAATAATCACATAAAATTTGTGTAGAATTAGAAGTGAATTGGGAAAGGAGGCCTGGAAAATGCAAGTGCTGACAGATAGTCTACAAATAAGGTATTTCACTACTGCTCATTCTTTTTTCATATGCAAAACTTCCCCAAAAGTGAGAATGATTTCTAAGAAAATATCTGTATTCCCCCAAGCATATGTAGGTTTGAGTCAATTGCATTTAAATATAAAAATATTCTTAATATCCACTATATTAAGAGTAAATATTCTGGCCAGCCTGTACATGCGTGTATCTAAGGACATTCATACTATCTGTGGATATATTAACAAGCATAGAACAAAAGAATTGACCCAGGGCTCAAAGTCAGTATTGTGCTTCATGCATCTAAGCATTGCATGTGAATAATATCAGAGATTAGTAGTCTTGGAGATGTACATAAGTAGCAACTAATCAGTAAAGGTGAACACATAAATGTGAACATGTAATTGGAGGAGGGAGGAGAGCATTTAATTAGGTGTTTTAGGCAAATTAAACCACCTATGAGTGTATTTTCTGGATGTGCAGATATTTTTACTGGCATGGCATAGTTACATGATGCTATTTTCCAAAATTAATATATTTTTCTGAACAAAAGATTGACCAAAACAGTTGAGAAAAGTCATATTTTATGTTTTGGATGAGGAGGTGGTATAAAATTGGCATAGCTCCAAAGGCATCATATATGAATGAATGTTTACAAGGTTCTTAAATGGGCTAAAATTGCACTATTAGAGCTGCATTAAGTATACTTGCTTGGAAAGAAATGAAATCTAAAAAGCTCTCCAGGAAAACTGACACTCAGGTTCATATGCCCTTCCATTACTATTGATGATTAGCTCATTTTCCTAAGGAGAAGAAAATGTTCCATAAGGCCAATGATGAAAATAAACAGTCACCGATATGAAATATATTCAACACCAAAAGTCAATCAGGCAGTTAACACTGTGTTGATAATGCTAACAATGCTGACAAACTACAAGAAGTGATCATTATCAAAAAACCCATAATCAAAATTGAAGACAGAACATCAAAATACATAAGAAATAATACAAAGTGGTTAATAATTTTAAATTACACAGAAATGATTTTTCTCACCATCTTTGTCTGGTTAATTTATCTTTCAAGATTTATTTTACACATTGGGTCCTTCAGGAAGGATGTCCCAATCCACCATACCTTCATTTCCCCAACTCCACACTTCTTTGGCTGATACCCCATTTCATTTGTGCCTATCTCTGGTATTAAGGGATCACTTTGTATCATCACTGTTTACCCAACTTGAGGGCCAGGTCTTTTCATGTTTGTTTTCTCAATATTTGGCATCACAAAGTGGTAAGTAGGAACTCAATAAATGTTGGGTATATTAATATTGAATGGCATTGGTCAATAATGGGAATAAAAGGGACTAAAGAAATATGGGAAAGCTATTAGGTGTATCTGGATTACAAGGTAAAGGATAATAGTAACTGGTCCCTCTTAGTCCAACTCAGCCTGAGTACTTTGTAAGGAAAATAGGCTTATTTAGTGCAGTTATGGAGGTTCCAGAACATGGCATGACACCTGCTCAGACTTGGAGAGGGCCTCTTGGATATATCACTTGGTAGATAGCATCACAATGGGGGAAAGGACATGAGAGGGTAATCACAAGAGGAAACCAAGAAGGAATTCAGAGGTCAGCTTCCTTCTTTTATAACAACTCATTTTTGTGAGAACTAAACGGGGTCCCTAAGAACTATTTTAATCCCTTCTACAGGCAACATCCCAATGACCTATTCCCATCCCACTGCAACCAGTCTCTTAAAAGTCCCACTGTCTCTCACATTACCACACTGGGGACCAAGCTTTAACACATGAACTGTTGGAAGACACACTGAAACCATCCACACCTTTGCAGGCCTGCTCCTCCTGGTAGAACTCACACTGTAAGCCTGTCAGCCATTTCCTTGTCATCCATGTATGGAGAGCTTTGGTGAAGCAGGAGAGTACACAACCAGTAAGGGAGGGGAGATGCACTGAGAAATAAAGAAAAGGCAAACATCAGATCCAGATATATTTGTAGTACACAGCAAAGATGAGATGGGGGATCCAGGCATGATGGCACATTCTTGTAAACCCAGCACTCAGAGGGCTGAGGATTGTCATGAGTTTGAGGACATTCTCGGCTTTGTAGTGAGTTCAAGGCCAACTTGAACTACAGATCATGACCTTGTCTCAAAAAGCCAAACAGAACAAGGACAGGAACAAAACCAAAAGCAAAAATGAAATGAGGACTGATGAGCTAGAATGTTTGATAAATTGAAGGGTTATGAGCAAGAAAAAGTTATCAATAAAGGCTCATTTGCACTCAGAATTTGGTATACATTCACGTTTAACTTATCTTCCATGAATAACATGTTTGCATTTAAAACAATAAGCAAAACTGGAAATATACTTGAATTTACTAAAATATTTCCTTTCATTTGTTTTTTTTTGATGACTGGGTCTATCTGATCAAAAGGGTGATACTAGCTAAGAAGGGCCACACAAGACACACTCAAGCCTCTCTCTGTGTCTCAGCACCATTTGCGGACTGCAGTGGGAGAGAACTAGGCCTCACTCTCACCAAGAGGTGATCCACACCTGGAGACCAGCGCCATGTGTGGGCTGCTGCAGGAGTGGGGACAGCCACACCCAAGCCTCTCTCTGTGATTCAGCGCCATTTGTGAACCGCGGAGGGAGAGAACCAGAACTTACCAGGAAGCAATCCTGGCAAGGAAACCATATCGTTTTCATTGCTTTGTTGGGTTGGATTTTATTCTCTTGTTTTGTTTGATTATGTTAAATCTGATGGCATGAGCAGCTATTTGAAAAATCACAAGATGTATTATGGTAGCCATTTTGGATTTACTATTGGCTTGTTTTGAAGTCCTTTATTGCATTCATTGTTTTGTTTTTATTGTTTCTATTCTATTCTATTCTGTTTGATTTTTACTATGTCTGAAGGTATCAGCAGCTATTCTGAAGACATCAAAAGGCATAATGGTAACTATTGTTGGTTTTGTAAGGTCTTGAATTCCTGTATCACTTATATTGGTTTATTTTGATTGGTTCAATTCTGTTTTGTTTTCCTTGGTTTTATCCTCTTTAAAATAAAAAAATAAAAATAAATAAATAAATAAGAAGGGTCACATATCTAGAAAGATAGATTGTTTTCTTATTGTTGTTAAATCATTATTTGGAAGCAGGAAAATGCAGGCAAAATTCAAAATGCAAGATAAACTATGATTCTGATTAACTTAGTCAAATTTATGTTTTATACTTCTGAAGTGATTATGCTAATAGTTATCTTAGGATATTTGCCAAAATTTGCTAATATGTACAATGTTTATAAAAAATTTTGGAAGAGTATAGATGTGAGCTACTTTAATCTTGTATTTGATAATTGAATTCAAGAGGATTGTGTTTATAGCTCACCCTAGATTGAAAATTTTTTCCTTACCCCAAGTTAAGATGTAGTTTTAATAACTCTTTCTTTTAGCTCTTCCAAAGGAAATAATTTTGCCTACAGATAACTTCATTGGATGAATTATATTTCACCACATGTATGTACATCTGATTCCAAAGAGTTGTACACAACATGAATAAAAGACTGTTTTAAGAAACCACTTTTATCTCAGATATTCTACTTTTATATAGAGTAAAAAATATTCTACTTAATCATTGTTAGCTACTTCTGCATTTAAGGAAACAATACAATTGCATTTGTAAGTCTATCTCCTAATTTTTGTAAGACAGCTGGAATTGAAAGTTTTCAACCTGCAACCAAAATTGTTCAGGCTATGAATGGGTTTAACTAAGCCTGAAAATAAACAACCTGCATACCCTTGGACAAGTGATGTCTGGTGCTGAAATCACCACCTGGTATAGTTGATGTGGTTCCCTGGCTTTAATTTTCTTACAGTTTTGTAGGCCTCAAAACTGTTTCCTTCTCTCCCTGCTCCCTGCACCTTCATAGTGTGGGTCTGACCCTTTGGACTATTCTACTTTCTAGAGTTCCAGGCTGGTCTTACATCTATGATCTGAGCTGATAGAGAGGTTGGGTAAAGGGAAGATCAGTGTCAATCATCTGCAAATCTTCTATCATTTCAATCCTACTTTCCTCTTTCCTTTCCTAATCTATATTCCACTGCCTGTCTCTCCTCTAAATTGCTGGGTTGGGTCCTGTTTTAAACCAGAAAGACTGCTTTAAATCAGGATTGTGTGATTACCAGTGTTCCCAGAGCTCAGCATACCTGCTAGCTATCTCAGAACTTAGAGCACTAGCTATCAAACTCTGCCTTACTCAAACAGGAGTTTGCCAACATGCTACGTATATTATGATTTAGACTTTTTCCACTTTGATTCAAGTCAACCCTACACCATATGAAGCCTCTCCTATGCTGAGGGAACAGATTATTTCTCCTATTTGTGTTGCCAACTGTTAAATCATCCACATCACTAAAAGCCAAGAACACCCAGATTTTCAAACTACCCACACCAAACGAAGTGTCTAAAAATGCCTTAATTCTTTCAACAGCAACCAAGATTTAATGTTCCTATTAGCTATTTCTTACATGTTATAGCAAAAATCACTTAAAAGATTGTTTTCTCCAAACAAAAAGGTAATAGTGGTTTATGACAGAAAATGTCAAAAATACAAAAGTGACTAATGAAGAAAAAAATCTCATTGCACTCATCAAATACAGAAAATTATTCATTATATATTTAGTACAAATAATATAAATTTTCATATGAACATACATATATGTATGTTACATCAAATATTTAACAATCTATGACATATACTTATGGATTTATTAGGTCTCCATATTTTTAGTTCTCAAAAAATATCTAATGAAAGAAATGATGGGAGAAACCAAGTGTGTACAAATAACCTGGAAGAGTAAAAAAAGGATATGGGTTTAGTCCTTACTCTGTTAACATAACTTACAGCAAACTCACAAAAGTTCTTTGTGTTTTTTGTACCTATAAAAGAGTTGAATTTAAAGGTTTCTGAGTCCTGGTTGTATCCAAAAAACTAAAGTGCCATAGACACACGACTGTCTGTTAAATGTTAAAATGCTGTTATAAAAGGGTTAGCTAAAGTCTTAACAAAATAGATATCAAATATAAGTGAATTATGAGACAGAGCAACTTACTAAAATCAAATTGAGAGTAGAATAGTGAATAAGATTGTGGTCTGTTTTACTAGCAAGCACGGCAAGATTTTTGTTTTCTTTTTAATGTTGTGAAGGTTATCAAGAAGAGTGGAACTTGATACAAGAAAAGCACATTATACCTATGATATAAGGAGACTCAACGATTAAGTTTTTCTTATTCAATTTAAAATACAGTTAAGTTGTTATTGACATTTTTTTCACGAAGCACTTAGATGTGTATAACTGGAGTCTAAATTTTTTTCCAACTTTGCTCCTTTGTAGGTATTGTACTTTGTTTTTTGCTGTTGCCAAGCATGGAAAAGTGCAAGGATGATCTCTTATTGTGATTCTGGCAATTTTTAAAGATGGCATTTCCCTGACAGCCATTTGTGTTTACACATGTGTTTCTTTCTGTTGGGCCCAGTCAAAAAAACTTTTATTCCTAAAATTGTGGTTTTATTTTTTTAAGAGAAAATGGACATAGAAAAGAGAAACAAAAAGCAAAAGAGACAAACAACAACAACAAATCCAATACAATAACATTATAGGTTTACAAAATGAGATGATTGGAATTTGACAGTAGTTGTAATATTGCATATCGTTACCTTCAAAGGGGTTGTTCAGATTAACAGATATAGACATGTAAAATTGATCTAATCATACGAGTATTAGCTGTTCTTTTTCAATAGCTAATGCATTTAGTAATATAGTCGTTTTAACTATCTAATGTATACCTATTTATAAATTTATGTCTTTTTCTGCTTCCCTTCCTTCTTTCCTCCTTTCCCCTTAGAATACCTCTTGTTATCTTTAGAATAACTGCCCATATCATCAGGCCTAATATAATCAAACAAAATAGTTCAGAATAAAACCAATAAAAAATAAAACAATGGTCACAGAAAAGAGAAACAAAAAGCAAAAGGGACCAACAAACAACAGCAACAACTCTGATACTGTAACATTATAGGTTTACAAAATGAGATGATTGGAATTTGACAGTGGTTGTAATATTGTATATTGATACCTTCAAAGGGGTTGCTCGGATTGACAGATATAGACATTTAAAATTGATCTAATCATATGAGTATCAACTGTTCTCTCAATAGTTAATGCATTTTGACCATCTTATGTATACCCACATATAAATCTATGTCTTTTTCCTTTTCCCTTCCTTCTTTCCTCCTTTCCCCTTGTAACACCTCTTGTTATCTTCAAAATAACTGCCCATACCATCGGGCCTAATATAATCAAACAAAATAGTACAGAATAAAACCAATAACAAATAAAACAATGGAAGCAATACATAGTAATACAACATTGATTTCTATAATGCCTCATATTATCTTCTAAGCAGTTGCCTGTATCATCTGTTATAATACAAACAAACCAAAATAGGTTAAAATCACTCAAAACAGAACAATGAAAGCAATACTGGGTTTCAAAACAAGGTGATCAAATATCGGTAAAGGCTACCCTAATATATTTTGTTATCTTTGAAATAACTGTCTATGTCATCATATATAATAAAGTTAGGCAGGTCGAGATAAAATAAGATCAAACTAAACAGCTCATTGAAAACAATACTGGACTCACGTCCTGATGATGGATTATTCAATTGTCTGCCCTGCTCGGTGATATCCCTCTGCTGCTATTTCTAGAGCTGTGGACTATTCTATCTCTCTCTCTAAAATGTCCTTCAGTATTCTTTGTAGGATTGGCTTGGTTGTCATAAATTCCTTTAGCTGTTCTTTGTCATGAAAGTATCTTGTTTCTCAGTTGATTTTGAAAGATAGTTTTGCAGGGTACATCAATCTGGGTTGGAAGTTGTTTTCTTTCAGGGCTTGAAATACTTCACTCCAAGCTCTTCTTGACCTGATGGTTTGTGTTGAGAAGGCTGTTGTGATTCTGATGGGTTTTCCTTTGTAGGTTATCTGTTTTTTTTTTTCTCTAATAGCTTTTGATATTCTGTTTTTGTGCTGAATTTCTGGGATCTTGATTATTATATGTCTGGGTGTAGGTATATTTTGGTTATGTTTATCTGGAGTTCTATGTGCTTCACCTATCTAAAAGTCACTTCCTGTTCCCATACTTGGTAAGTTTTCTGCAATTATTTCTGTAAATAGACTTTTAATCTGATTTGGATTGACCTCTGCTTTTTCACTCACACCTTTTATTCTTAAGTTATGTTCCTTTGGGTTGTCTTTCAGCCATTGTACTGTTACTTCCAGGTTTCTTGTAATTTTTAAGAGATCTTTCCTCTCATGATCACAAGCTGCAAAACTGTCTTCAAGGTCTGAAAGTCTATCTTTATTTTCCTTCAGGTGGTTTTGCCAACTTTCATTGGAGTTTTTGATTTCCTGGTAATCTATTTGAATCTGTTTCATGTATTCTAAATCTTTTATATTCCTAAAATTGATAGCAGAACTTGTATCAATTTTAATGCCATTCCTACAGAAATGTAATACTAATGTGGTAATTGGGAGTCCAGTATGCTTCCATGTTAGCATTAAAATTTGTTCGATTGAATTTTCATGATCCCTTTTCCTAATTTCTTTCCTTCATGTTTTTATAATTCTTATTAGACTCTAATTCAACTACTGTGTTAACCAAAGGACACGTTATTCACCCACTTAACCCAAGCTTCCAGGAAATATTTCATAGTAAAGTGTATTTTTTCTAATTTTATATTGTCAGCCACAATTATAAAAACATAGATTTTATGCTGTTTGTGCCAGTTAGGGAGGTTTCCTCTAGTTTTTTTCAAACCTTAGCTAATAATTTTCTCTGAATCTTGAGTCAAAAAATGTATGTTTCTCTTTAGTTCCTTGGTATTTTCTATAAATATGTTTTCCTTTTTCTCTCTATTTTAAATATTTGTTTCACCCTTAGCCACAGGCCACTCAGCAGTCTCTTATGAAGTCATGGTACCCAATGTTAAATGCTGTCTCAGCATGGAGCCCAAGGCACCCTGGAGAGGTCATATTTCAGGAATGATGTGATTTGTATGCATAGAGCTGGGGGATGGGAAGGTAAGAAAAGAGAGACTATATGCATATATTCAAACAAGGAATTGAGGCTTTCTTTGATTTGAAACACTATACAGAAACACACTTGCTATGACCAAAGACTTTGTTCAAGAGTCTTTGTTCCAAGAGTGCAAAACAAGATGTAAGAAAGACCTTTTGTTTTTAAATATGGAAACAGAAAAGCCATAACTGAAAATAAAGTGGGGTTCCTGGATAGTCAGTCTCCTGTGTTTTTTGCTGGGGAAAGTCAATGGAATCCTTTCATAGCAAGCGAAAGTTGGCCACAGGGACAGCTGACATTGGAAACACAGCACAGAGCTCATGTTTTGTGGAGCATATTGACTGCTTCCCAAACAGAAGAAATAAACAGAGGACTGGGTTTTTAATTTTAGGGTCTATTTGCACCCTATTAAATTAGAGAACCCAAATGACGTCTGCCGGGAGGAACTCCTGGCTACACCAATGCTTTCCTTCTCTGCCTGACAAAAGATGATTCAGTTCTCAGTGGGCAAGCATCACTCCCTCGTCCAGAAGTACCCATCATTAGGATGAAGCACAGAATTCAGTCTGTTGCTTTTGAGTTTGTGATAATGTCACACTTAGGCTCTATTGACCACTTAGTTTAAATTCAGCATTAGGAGGCATATGTCAAAAATAAGTTACACATTAAAAGTCATTAATCACCAAATTTTCTGAACTGTGGCTTATATTGTGAGGACCTGCAGCTGCCCTTTCAAAATGCAACTAGTTGAATCTTCATTTAGAATTTTGTTTATCCACATTTATAGCACACTTTCCAAGAGCATTGTTTTCTTCTCATTTAGTTTAGATATTTTAGTTTATTTATCATTTGATTTCTATCATTAGAATGAGAGCACAAAGTGAGTAGTAACTTTTAAAGACTTACAGGGAATTGGAGAGTGCTTACACATAGTGCTTACACAATAACTACTTTCATAATAGAGAAGAGTGGCACATGAAAACACACATTTGTGCAAACTGCAATGCTTGGCTTTAGATGCATGGATTTTTAGCAACAGTTTTGTTCTGAATTGTCCTACCCCTTCCATGGAATTAATGAGCTCCTATCACAAAGATACAGTATTGGCTGTGTGTCAAACACTAAGAGAAAACCAACAGTGGGATTTTTTTTCTTCTTCTTCTCAAAGTGATTAATTTGTACAAAGTTTCGTGAGTTAAAAAGCTTGGAGACAATTTGAACACAGACAGCCTTAAATACCTGCTTTGTTCTAACCAAAATTAAAGCCCAATCAGAAGAAAGTAAATAATTTCTGGATTATTTAGCTCAATGTTCTATCAATGCAATGTTAAAACAGAACGATATATATACTGATGCTATTGATAGTGATACCATTTTCACTTACTTAACTAGTAATTTAAAAACCAAAAATTAAAAAGACAAATTGTAAGAGACTGTTTTATTGAAGTATCAGAAATGGTTTAAACATTTCACTTTGTCTTAAGAAATGATTATTTGAAAGTTTTTCTCCTTCCCAAAATTGGGATTTTGTGAAGAAATTATGCGTTTACTGGTGCTTTCATGTAATAAGATCAACTGTCCATTTAAGTGAAAATAAACTCTTAAAAGACACAAACTCTTAAATTTACAATGGCTGTGTTTACTGCAAATACCATTTTATGCATAAACACATCACCAGCAATACCAACAAGCAAATAAAGAAGAAATTAATTTGACTCAATTTAAATGAAAACTTCTCACATATCAAAGATATTATAAACAAAGCGAAAGACATAGAATATAAAACATATCTGCAAAACCTATGTGAAAAAAGTATAACATCGATAATATATAAAGATCTCTTACACTCAAAAACCAAAAGGAACAACCCAATTAAACACTTTGATCACTAGAGAAACATAAAACCACATAAAACCACAGCAAGGTATCATTTCCCATTCATTCTGATGGTTATAAACAAAAAAATAAATGCATTGCTGATGGAAATATAAAATGGTATTTTTTCCAACAGCTATGGAAAATATTTTACTAGCACCTTAAAAAGTTAGACACAGATTTATGACATAATTCATAAATTTTTCTCAAGTGTATGCCAAAAAGATTTGAAAGCAGATATTTTTAACAAATATACACATGCTCATAGCAGAACAATCAAAATAGCCAAAAGCTAGAAACATCCCAGGTAGCCATCACTGGCTGAATGCATACACACACACACACACACACACACACACAGACTAGACTATTATTTAGCCACAAGATGAAATGAAATGCTGATACACTTTACAATATGGATGAACGTGAAAATGAACTAAGCAAAACAGATGTAAAAATCCAGGTTGTGTATTATCCTCTTTACATCAACCACACAGAGTTAGTAAAATCAGAGAGAAAGAAGATTGGTGATGGCCAAGAGTTGAGGGCAAAGAGGACTGTAAAGAAATGGTTTAATGTGTACACAGTTTCATTTTGGAGTGATAGAAGTGTTTTGAAACTACAGAACTTCATAAAATTGTATTTACAAAGTATTGATTGAGAATAACATTTCTGCTCTGATGGGTGCTTTTGCAAAATAACATATCTGCCAACAATCTTTCTTAATTATCAGAGCAATTTAGTAATACCAGTCATCCCAATTTAACACAACAAAGAAACATCAGAAACAAACCAAACCATTTGAACAAATGGACTTGTAGACATATACAGTGTTCCACCTCATGACAAAAGAATACACATTTTCTCTGCGGTTCATGGACGTTCTCTAAAACAGACCACATACTAGCTCATAGAACATGCTTAACCAAATTCAATGGAATTGAAGCTAGCCCATGCATATAATCAAATAATAGTTTAACAAAATTGGAAATCAATGCTAAAAGACACCAAAAAGCTGCATAAACATATGGAAATTAAATAACACCCTCCTGAACAACCAATGAATCACAGATGAAATTAAAGCAAAAATTAGACACTTTCTACAATTACACAATAATGCCAAAACAGCGTATCAGAGCTTATGTGATGCAATGAAAGCAGTTCTGTGAGGGAAATTCATAGCATGGAATTCCCACATCAGAAAACTATGCTCAAATAAATAATCTCATATTGAACAGTAAGTTTCCAGCAAAAGAAGAGGAAGTGAAACTCAAAGCATGTACAAGGGAAGAAACTATGAAGATCAGAGCAGAAATTAGTGCAATTGATACCAAGAAAACAATACAAAGAATCAGTGAATTGTTTTTTAAATTAAATAAAAGAGACAAACCCTTTGGCAACCTTATCAAAAAAGGAAAGAAAAGACTCACATTCATGCAATTAGGAATAAAAAAGGTGAAATCACAACCGATTCTGCAGAAATCCAGATGATCATCTGTACTTTGAGAACCTGTACTTTAATAAGATGGAAAACACAAAAGAAATGCACAGATTCCTAGATACATATGAATTACTAAAACTAAATCAAGACTATATAAAAATTCTAAGTAACCCAATATCAGTCAAAATGTCTTGTAATTGGAGAAGCAATTTAATAACTATCAATAAAGAAAATTCCAGGTTCTGATAGATTCACTGCTGAATTCTACAAGAACATTAGAGAAGATCTAATGCTACTACTCCTCAAACACTTCAATGAAATTGAAAGGGAAGCAGTACTCCCAAACTCATTCCTGAAATCAAGCAGTACCCTGATACCAAAACCAGAAAAGGATACAAGTGAAAAAGAAAACTACATACCAATCTTATTAATGAATATAGATTCAAAAATCCTCAATAAGGTACTGGTGAACAGAATGCAGAAAATCACCAAGAAGGCTATACACCACGACCATCCCAGAGATGCAAAGATTGTTCAACATAAGCAAATTAATAAGTGCAATACATTGCATTAACAGAACCAAGGACAAAAACCACTTTATCATCACAATAGATACAGAAAAATCATTTGACAAAATCAAACACCCATTCATGATAAAATCACACAGAAAATTGGGTAAAAGTCATCTATGACAAACCAACAACCAACTTCATACTAGATGGTCAAAAACCAAAAGCTTTCACTATAAAATCAGGAACAAGACAAGGATACCCACTATCACCCTCCTATTCAATATAATTCTGGAAACATTAACCAGAGCAATTAGACAAGAGAAAGAAATAAAAATGATAAAGATAAGAAAGGAAGAAGATATCATTATTTGCAGATGTCATGATACTGTATACAGAAGATGCCGAAAACTTCATGAAAATATTCCTAGATTTAATAACCAAATTCAGTAGCCTAACTGGATATAAATTCAATAATCAAAAATTAATAGCATTCCTTACACAAACAAAAAATTCACTGAAAGAGAAATTAGGGAAAAAGCATGTTTCACAATAGCATCAAGAAAAATGAAGCTCTTAGGAATCAATCTAATGATGGAAGTAAAAGATCTTTACATGTAAAACCACAGTACATTAAAAAAGGAGATAAAAGAGAGTATCAGAAATTTCAAAAATATCCCTTGGATAGGAAGACCCAATACAGTGAAAACAGACATACTTTCAAAACTGTTATATGGATTCAATGCAACCCCAATCAAAAAACAAGTAGCATAACTTAGAGAACTAGAGAAAACCATTGTAAAATTCATGTGAAGAAGAGACCTAGAATAACTAGGCAATAAGGGCAAGAATGGGGGCATCGTAATCCACAACTTGAAACAACAAAGTCACTATGACAAAAACAGATCCAAAGATTAATGGAACAAAATAGAAGGTGCATAAACAAATCCAGAAGCAAACAACCACCTTATCTTTAACAAAGGAGCTTAATATCTTCACTGGAAGAAAGATAACCACTTAAATAAATGATTCTTGGAAAACTGGCTTTCCACAAGCTGAAGATTAAGCCTACACCCATATCTCTCATCATGCATTAAATTAAAATTGAAATAAATCAATAATCTAAATATTAAAACAGAAACAATCTGCTGGATGATGAAGTAAATAAAACTCTTGAAGACATGGTATAGGCAAAGACTGTATGAAAAAAAAGTCATGCAGGAAATAATGCAAAAAAATGACAACTGGGATTTCATCATACTAAAAAGCTTTTTCACAGCAAAAGAAACCATCAACGGAGTGTAGAGACAGTGCACAGAATGGGGAAAAGATTTTACCAGCTATTGTTCAAAGAGCTAATATCTAGAATAAAGAACTCAAAAAACTCAGGCCCCAAAATTTAAAGACCCAATCCAAAAATAGTCATCTGAAATGAATAGACACTACTCCGATGAAGAAGTACAAACAGCAAAGAAATACATGAAAAAAATGTACAACATAACTAATCTTTTTGTGTGTATGTGTGTGTGTGTGGCACCAGGGATCAAGCTCACAACTTTGTGCCTGCCAGACAGGCACTTAAACCATTGAGCCAAACTCCCAGCCCTAGTTCTTGAGGCAGGGTCACACTATGTAGCTCAGGTGGGCCTTGCCTCACTTTGTAGCCCAAGCCGGCCTCAAACTCACAATGCTCCTCTTACCTCAGCCTGCCAAGTGCTGGGACTAAAGGCATGCATCACCACGCTTGGTTGTAACTAATCATTTTAGAAATGCAAATTAACACAGCACTGAGATTACATCTAGCTCCAGAAAGAATGGCTATCAACAAGAAATCAACCAATAACAAATGCTGGCAAGGCTGTGGCATAAAAGAAACCCTTCTCTCCACTCTTGGTGGGAGTTTTAACTGGTGCAACCACTATGTAAATCAGTATGAAGATACCTCAATAAACAAAAAGTAAAGGTTCCATTTGACCTAGCTATTCTTTTTATGGTATCTTCCTGAAAGAGTTCAAAGTATCATACCAGCAGGTGATGGTTTCGTCTCATGATGGTCTGTGGATGCCACTGGACAGTGCGGATAATGCCAAAGACTCAGCTGATGCCACGAGTAAAAAAATAAAAAAATTTTAAAAAGTATCATACCAGAATGCTATATGTACCTTCATGTTTATACCAGCACAATTTTTTTTTTGATACCATGGATCTAACTCACAACCTCACACTTTCCAGGCAGGCAGTGTGCCACTGAGCTATATTCCCAGACCCTATCAGCCCAATTTGTAATAGCTAAATGTTGGAAAGAGCCTGGATGCCCATCAATAGATGAATAGATAAAGAAAACGTGTTTTTTTTAATATCCAGTGTAGTACTACTTTTCTATAAAGAAGGATAAACATGAGACTTTTTAGGTAAATAGATGCACCTTGAGACCATACTCTAAAGTGAAATAAATTGGACACACATGTTTAAACATTGCATTGTTACTCTTGCATGAGAAACTGAAAGTGTAAATTAGCCAAAATAGGTAATGGATATTGGGAATCAAAAAGAAAATGTTCAAATGGGAAGGGGAACAAGAGAGGGAGGAGGTGGAAGGGAAGGAGAGAAAAAGGAAAAGAAAAGGAAACTAGAAGGAAAAAATGAAAACAAAGCTTTTGAAAGTAAAGGGGAGAAAAAGGGTTGAAGAAAGGAGAGGGAAATGGGGAAAAAAAAGAATCAAGATATGTTACATACAAGTACAAATTCCCTGTAATGAATGTGATAATTATGCATATCAAAATAGTACCAATAAAATTACTTTTTAAAAGAATAGTATGTTGTATTTGAAGAACAGGATATTACATATCATGTTTGCATTTGAGAACATTTCATTAAGAAAACTCTATTAAACTTATGTTGCCATGTATCCATAATGATTTGCCACAATTAAAAAAGAGTAGTGCTAGGAAAGGAGATTGGGCATTCAGTAGAAACAGGAACTGAAATTTAGCATCAAAAAAGCTAGGTCCCAGAAATACACATTAATTTAATTGAAAATACTAAAATGCTACTTGTCACCAGACACATTCAGAAATATAACAAAGAAATGTGAACTTGAGTTCAGTTTATTTTAATATCATATAGTTTTAAAAGGATGACTTCAATTACATTTTTAAATTTTATTTTAATGGGAGCAACTTCCTAAATTCACAAACAGAAGCAAAAGCAAAAGCCATCATGTAAATTATAAAGGTCTACAAATAACTTGAAATAGGCTATAAATTCTAAGGCTAAAGTTGCATGTGATGAGGCTAATTGGAGATGAAAACCCATTTGATGAAGATGTAAAGCTTTATGTGGCTTGAGAAGTAGCTTGGTCTACCTCACAGGGAGTGGAGCCATAGATTTTTAAACAGGGAAGTGATAGATCAGATGTATGACTTATTAAAACCACTTAATACTGTAAATACCATGCGTATGAGAGGATCAGGTACACACTACAGTTATGAAGGCCACTCATGGATCAGTATAGTACCAGGATTAGGAACCCTCTAGTTATCTAATGTCCTAGCAGTTTCATTCAAACTTTTCTTTAGGAGCTATCATCCCTGCCAGTGTAAAGTACCAAGGAACAAGAAACTGCTGCCTAGAAAAATGGAAACTAGGACTCAAATGAAAAAGACAAAACCACCGAAGGATGACTTTGGTATTTTCTTTTAACTAATGAAAACATCAGAAATTGCTAATACCCACAGTTTTCCAGGAAGTAAGAATTGCTTTGCAAGGAGCTTTCTTGCCAACATTTTCTGCCCTATACCTAGCATTTTAAAGAGAGCCTTTGGAACAGCACTCCTACACTCTACAAATTCAATATTCAAATAACTGTTTTCATTTTTAAAATTTTGCATAGAAAGTAAATTTTCTCTGTTACAAAAAACTTGTTGGCAAACAATAAAGAAAGTCAGAAAATAAAATAGAAAAAATCTGGTTCAATATATACAAAAGACAGAAGAATCTTCAAACTATGATAAACTGAAAATGGAAATGAACAAATAAAAACATTATCATCATTACTGAACAGTTAGATTATTTTTTAAATTTCTTGCACAGAAGACTTTCAGAAAATCATTTTAAAGAAATAAGAGAAACAAGAAAACTAACTGCCTGCCTGTTGAAAAATAAATAGCAGCTGAATTGGTTTAAACATGTGTTTTCTTTCTCTACATGAGTAAGTAAAGCAAAAGTGGTTAACAGAGAATTGTAGAGGAACACCAAGATGGTGAAGTGGCAAGCAGCAGACAAAAAGTCTCTCTTTAAGTTGCTGTCCAGATTCTGGAATATAGAAATGTGAAGAAGATAAGAAGGTAGAAAGTGGGTTCCCTGGACCCAGGAATGATCTAAAGTATGAAGTGAAGCCCACAGAGACAGTAAAAAGAGAAGCTTCAATGAAGAATAAAAAGGTAGTGCCTTCTCCCTAAGATGGAACTCACTGGACTAGAGGAGAGACTCAAACCTGTGGACACATGGTGAGTGCTGGCATACCTAGAGGACTCCATGGAGAAATGTATCAGTAGAGGGGAGCAGTGGACATGAGACTGTGGTAGCTGGTGATAAGTGCTAAGGACTCAGTTGTCCCACGGAAGAGAGCAATTGGCCTGGAGCCATTTGGGAGATGGATCAACTGAGCTCAAAACTCAGAGCAGCTGTTAGCTCCATCTTGAAGCTGGGTTCAGGCCCATTGAAGAACTGACTGCTGCAGGCCTAATAACTCTGGTCTTGGCCACAAGATGCAGGCTCACTGAGATTACCCACTACCCTCCAAAAAGCTACTGCTGGCTTGCTGGGGTAAATCAACATAGATCAGGACTCTGTCTCCACATGTTGTCTACCAGTGAGAGCAGAGACAAACCTAGAAATTGGCTTTTTTTTCCTCTCTCTCTCTCTCTCTCTCTCTCTCTCTCTGTTGTTGTTGTGATGGATTTGTTTTTGTTTTGGTTTTTTGGTTTTTTGGTTTTTCTCCTTCATTGTTTGATCTTATTTTTATGAATGTGAACGTGGTTTGTAGTCTCTGTGGTTTTTGTTCTGTTCTGTTCTTCTTATCCCTTCCTTCTCTCTTTCCCTCCAGTCTTCTGCACCAGTTTCCCAAAGTTAATGTGATCCTCCTTTGTCCTCCAGCCATATTTCTAATCCCTTCCTCTTCTTCTGTTTCTCTATTTTATCCTAACTCCTTTTAAATTTTAGCCACTGAGGGGGAAAATGACATATTAAGGCCTTATATACCACATATAATTTTCTGGGTTGTTTTAGACCTTGTTAAATAGCCACAAATCTAGTTCATATGATTAAAGATGGCAAATTAACTGTTACCTCAGTTCATCATTTTCCAGGTTGAGTTTGATGCTATTGTTATTGCTGATGGTATCACTTTAGCCAAAAGTGGCATAATTGTTCTAAACAGCTATTTGTCCTGATATTCCAATACTGGGATTGACTAAGGGTAATAGAAAATACTGTGGCTCAATGCCAAAAAATATAGGGGCTTGGCCAGGCAGGCAGTAACTTCTCATCCCAAACAAATGTAAGAGGTAAGATCTTGCGACAAACTCAAAATCCAAAAACTGGCTATACCTGGAAGATACCTCAGGGAAGTACACATTTCTTAAGGGTTCTAAGCACTAGCAAAAAAGGGACCCACCATAGCCCATTTATAAGAATTACCCTAGGAATTAAAATTAAAAAAAAATAAAAATAGTGAATGAAAAGAAAAGAAAATGAGGCAATACCTAACCAGGTGCAACCACAGACTTCCAGTTCACCAAAAGCAAACATAGGGAATAATGAGGTGGGACAATCTGAAGGCCACCTACATGTTCTCTCTGAAGTGATAACAACAAAGCAATTAAATGAGGTTCTAGAGAAAATCAAATCAGAAATAATTTCTCTGATAACTGCATAGATGGTATCCACAATGAAAACCATGCTTAGTTACTCTAGAACACACACAGATAAAAAAAGAGGACCTTAAGAAAATGATGGAAGCCTTGGATACTCAGCATAGGAAAGAAATGGAATCCATAAGGCAGATTTAATCAGATATCCAAGAGAATAAAAATTCCACTGAAAGTATCCACAGCAAAATAAGCTAATGTGAGGACAGATCTCAGATATAGAAAACAGACTTGTGGTTAGCAATTATGAAAAGAAAGATTTTTTAACAATATCAAGGGACCATGAAAAAACAATCTAGCACCTGCTAGATGAAGCTAGAAAAAATGATTTAAGATTGATTGGAGTCAATGAAAAAGCAGGAGATACCACAAATGGTATAAAAAACTATTCACAAACATCATAGCAGAAAACTTTCAACAGGAAAAAAAGAATTTGACGTACAGATAAGTGAAGCATAAGAACTCCAATTAGCCACATTCAAAAAAATTTATAGCCAGGCATATCATAGTCAAGATTCCAGAAATTCAACACTAAAAGAGAATCTTAAAAGCTGTTAGGGAAAAGAAATAAATCACCTATAAAGGAAATCCATCAGAATCAAAACTGACTTCTCATCACAAACTCTCAAGTCAAGGAGAGCATGGAGTGAACTACTTCAAGTTAAAAAGGAAAAAATGTTTCAACCCAGATTAATGGACCCAACAAAACTGTCTTTCAAAACTGATGGAAAGCAGGGATACAGCTCAGCAGCACAGCACCTGCTTGGCAAATGCAAGGTCCTGAGTTCTATTCTGGGTACCAGAAAAAAAATGTGATGGAGAAACAAGGTAATTCCATGACAAAGAACATCTGAGGAAACTTATGACCACCAAACCTCCAAAATATTTTGAAGGACATTCTAGAAAGAAATAACAAGGACTACAACTCTATGAACCTTAACAGAAGGATACACCAGGCAAGACAAACAATTAAACAGAGGGAGGGAAATAGGATGATTCAACAACAGCAAAATAACATGAAAAGGGTAAGTCAATACATACCAGTTATAACCATCAATGTTTATGGTCTCAAGTCACCAAGCAAAAGACAGACTGGCAGAATGGATCAAGAAACAAGATCCAACAATATGCTACATACAAGAAACACATTTAATTCAAAAAGAAATTCATAGACTGAAAGTTAAAGTATGGTAAAAAAAAAAATACTATATATGACAGGAACTCAGAAAAAAACAGGGGTAGCTATTCTATTTGCAAAGTGAATTTCAAGCCAAGACTGATTAAGAGAGACAAAGAAGGTCATTACAGTCTTGTAAAGGGAAAAAAGAGGAAGAGATAACAACCATAAATATATATGAAACAAAAACCATTGTGCCCAACTACATAAAACAATATTAACAGACATAAAAATCGAATAAGCACTAATGCAATTATATTGGGAAATCCCAATCCCTCACTGTCACAAAAACACAGACCAACTAGAAAAAAATCAATAATGAAATATTAGAACTGAACCAAACTTTTGAACAAATAGACTTAGTGGATGTATACAGTGTTCCACCCCACAAAATTCGAATATACATTCTTCTCTGCTACACATGGGACAGTCTCCAAAATAAACAACATACTAGCTCATAAAACATGCTTAAGTAAATGAAAAGAATTGAAATTTTCCCCTGCATATTATCGGACCATAGTGCAATGAAACTGGAAATCAATGGCAAAAGAAACCAAAAAACTTCATAAAAACGTGGAAATTAAATAGCACCCTCCTAAACAACCAATGGGCCACAGATAAAATTAAAGAAGAAATTAGACAGTTTCTGCAATTAAATTGTAATGACAATACAGCATCCCAGAACTGATGAGACACAGTAAAAACTGTCCTAAGAGGGAAATTTATAGCAGTAAATACCCCTATCAGGAAATCAGAGCAAGCACAAATAAACAACTTAACTGTGAACCTCAAACTTCTAGAAAAAGAGGAATAGGCTAAGCCAAAAGCTTGTACAAGGGAGGAAATTATAAAGATCAGAGCAAAATTAATGTATTGAAGACTAAAAAAAAAATACAAAAAATTAATGACTCAAAGAGTTGGTTCTTTGAAAATTGACAAAATTTTAGCCAATCTTATTGAAATAGGAAAGAAAAGACTCAAATCCACACCATTTGAAATGAAATGGGTGAAATCACGATGTACTTTGCCAAAATCCAGAAGAAACTCAGAAAATGTGTACTCATTTTGAGAACTTGTATTCTAATAAGATGAAAAATACAGAAGGAATGTACAGATTCCTAGATACATATAAATTATCAAAGCTGAATCAAGAATATATAAAACTTCTAAATCAACCAATATCACTCAGTGAAATAGAAGATGTAATTAAAAGCCTACCAACAAAGAAAAACCCAGGCACTAATGGATTCACTTATGAATTCTGCAAGAAATTTAGAGATGACCCAAAGCCACTACTCCTCAAACTCTTTCATGAAATTGAAAGTGAAGCAATATTCCCACACTCATTCCTGGAAGCAAGCATTACCCTCATACCAAAGCCAGAGAAGGACCCAACCAAAACAGAGAATTACAAACCAGTCTTCCTAATGAACATAGATGCAAAAATTCTCAAAATATACTGGCAAACAGAATGCAACAAATCATAAAGAAGATTATACAACATGACCAAGTTGGATTCATCCCAGGAATGCAGGGATGGTTCAACATATGTAATCAATAAAATCATATTAAAGAACCAAGAATGAAAACCATATGATCATCTCAATAGATGCAGAGAAAGTATTCAACAAAGTCCAAAATGCATTCATGATAAAAAATAAACCTATAGAAAATTAGAATAGATGGTCTTTATCCCAACCTGATAAAACCTATCTGTGACAAACCAACAGCCAACATCTTACAACCTGGAAAGCACTGAAAAAACTAAATTGTTTCACTCTAAAATCAGGAGCAAGATAAGGATATCCACTGTCTCCACTCTCATTCAACATACACCTGGAAACTACAGCAAGAGCTATTAGACAAGAGAAAGAAACAAAAGGAATACTGATAGAAAAGGAAGAAGTTAAACTGTCATTTGTGGATGAAGATTCCAAAAACTCCATTTAGCAAGCTATCTGCTAGGTTATCTACCAGATAATCCAATTTGTATATAAAGTCAACACTCAAAAACCAATAGCTTTCCTGTACATGAATAACAAACTCACTAAGAGAGAAATTAGGGAAAAAATACTTCTCAAAACAGCATCTAAAAAATGAAATATCTAGGAATCAATCTAATGAAGAATGTAAAAGACCTATACTTTGAAAACTACAGTACTCTGTAAAAGGTAATTGAAGAGGATATCAGAAAATGGAAAGATATCCCTTGCTTTTGGACAGGAAGAACCAATATAGTGAAAATGGCCATACTTTCAAAAGAACTTTTACACAGATTTAATGCAGTTTCAATCAAAATTCCAACATAACAGAATTAGAAAAAAAACTATCTTAAAATTGATTTGGAACAAGAAGAGACCTAGAATAGCAAAGCCAATTCTGATCAACAAAGGCAAGGCAGGGAGCATCATAATCCCTGACTTGAAATTATGCTGTAAATCTACTGTGATAAACACAGTATGGTACTGTAAAAAAGAGAGAGAGAGAGAGAGAGAGAGAGAGAGAGAGAGAGAGAGAGAAAGAAAGAAAGAGAAATAAATAAAACAGACCCAAAGATCTGTAGAACAGATTAAAAGATGCAGAAATAAATCCAGACATACTAAGCCACCTTATCTTTGACAAAGGTGACAAACACATTCACTGGAACAAAAATAGCCTCTTTAATAAATGGTACTAGAAAAACTGGATTTGCCCACGCTGAAGATTTAAGCTGGACCCGTATTTTTCACAATACACTAAATTAAATTCTAAATGGATCAAAGATCTAAATATTAAAATAGAAATATTAAATCTCCTGGAAGATAGAATAGGTTAAATTATTAAAGACATTATGTGTAGGCAAAGACTTTAAGAATAAAAATCAGATTGCACAGGTACTATCACAAAGAATTAACAACTGGGATCTCTTTTTATTAAAAAGCTTTTGCACAGCAGGAGAAACCACCAAGAGAGGGAAGAGACAACCCACAATGTGGAAAAAAATGTTTTCCAACTGTTCCTCAGACAAAGGATTATTATCGAGAACATATAAAGAACTAAAAAAAATCAGACCTCCTAAATTTAAAGACAATCCACAAATAGATATCTGAGATGAATACACACTTCTAAGATGAGGAAATATGAACAGAAAATAAATACATGAAAAAATGTTCAACATTACTGGTCATTCAAGAAATATGAATTGAAACAACACAGATTCCATGTCACTCTGGAAAGAAAAGCTATTATCAAGAAATCAATCAAGAACAAATGCTGGAAGCGTTGTGGGAAAAAAAGACACTTCTCTACTCTTGGTAGGAGTGTAGTCTGGTATGACCACTGTGAAAATCAGTGCAGTGATTCCTCAGAAAACCAGGACTGGAGGCGCCATTCGACCCAGCAATTCCCCTTCCGGATATCTTCACAGAAGATATATGTTCACTCATGCTTATAGCAGCACAATTTGTAATAACTAAATCTTGGAAACTACCTAAATGCCATTAACTGAGGAATGGATAATAAAGATGTAGTCTTTTTTATACAGTGGAATACTACTCAGTCATAAAGAAGGATAAACTGGAAACTTTTATAGGTAAATGGATGCAACTTGAGACAATACTCATAAGTGAAATAAACCACACTCACATGTAAACATTATATTGTTTCCCTAGTGTGAGAAGCTGAATGAGTAAATCATATCCAAAATGTACAGTAGATATTGTAAAATGAGAAGAAACTGTTCAAAAGAACAGAGAAAGTGGAATGCGAAAGGAGAAAAGAAGAAAACCAAAAGCAAATATATATATATGATACTTAAGATAATTACACTAGTAATTTCCCTTAGTTTATTGAAAAGAAAGCTCTATCCTAATATTGTGTGAACAATTAAATGCCTGCATCTTGTACTTTGAGTCAGTAATTTAAAGATAATACACAGTGTATTAACTATTGTTATTTTCTTATTATTTTTTTTGAAATTTTGTTTTATTTTTTCCCTTTAAAATAAAATTGAAAAAAAATAAAAAAGAGAGAATTTTAGCTCAAACTAAGTGAAAAAATGGTGAGAGGGTCTAACCATTTTTAATTATTGTAAGCATTTGTGCCAAAAATTTAGATAGATACTATAAAGCTGAAAGAATATTCCAAGATGGCTATAGAAACACCATCAATAATGAGTATGTATTTGTACAATTAAAACTGATTATCACTACAAAAAAATGAACATATGAATATGGTGGCTTGTGAAATAAAACCTTAAGAAAATCTTTGGAGATAGGCAGCCCCACCACATACTTTAACTTAAAGTGTTGGGTCCTTACTGTTTTTCCACTTTGCCATTTTCAATATATTAGTTTTGTTACAATAAATAGTGTACACATTTTAGTAAAATCACAATTCTGAGCCATTCTATCTTCACACAAACTTTATTCCAAGTAAGGGAAAATCTATCCTGCTATCCATTTTTTGAACCATGGAGCAAAACCTTCACGATCCAGCCTGCCTTCAAAGGATTATTTTTGAATATTTTGATCCTTACTAGTTCACCTGTCTTCACTACTTTTCTGTCAAAGAAACAAAATACTTGATGCCCAAAAGGAAGGATGGAAAGGTTTATTTAGCTCACAGTTTGTGAAAGTTTCAGTTCATAATCTGCTGGCTCCAAGGCAGGGTGGCATGCCTCAGGGGCAGTCCTTCATGGTGGCCGCAAGTGACAAGAGAGAAAATGGGAGGAGCATGGAGAGAAGACTCTTTCTGTCTCTTATATAGTATGTAGACCACACCCACTCTTATATAGTATGTAGCACTCACACCCATAATCCCAGCGTTGGATGATGAGTCATTGCCAAGCTCTAAGAGCCCACCTCCATGACTGCCTTGAGGCTTTTGGGGGACATCCAGACTCAAACCAGAACACCTCCCTATACCTATCAAATGTGTGGCAGAGTAAAATGTGATAACCAAGCTCAATTTAGATATTCTTTCTACATCCCTTAGGGGCCAATAAGATCAGCCTGTTTTCCCTATGTGTTTTAGTACTCCCCAAATACTGGGATTCTATAATCTAATGCAGAAGAATATTGTAAACCTAATGGAAGTATTTAAAAATGTACTCATCAGAAAAGGCTAACAGAAGAGGAATATAAACACCATGTATTTTTTAATTCATTACTTGAAGTTTTCCTGTGGAAAACTGCAATGTATGATGAGTAAAGTGAGTAAATCTATGTCCTTCCCCACTCCAGTATCAACTGATGAGCTGTGTTAATTTGTAAGAGTCAATAATTTTTCATCCACATATAAAGCATTTTTGTAAGAATGCTTAAAGAAAACTTAAAAATCACAGCTCTGTGTCCTCAAACATTTTGCTTTCTTTTAATAAATAGATATCCAATAGGCTAACAATATAGTCGTGACATTAAAAAACACATATGTGGGTATAGGCAATCTCTATATAAAATTTTCTAATGATCACAAAAATGTCAATAAATTTTTATTTTTAAATTATCTTAGGTTTATAAAACATACTAAATATAGGACAGAGAAATTGTTGTCTTCTATTTACAAAGACTATCCTAATGTTAATATCTTATGTGAACATCATAAAAACCAAGATATTAACACTGGCAAGGTTCTATTAACTGAACTCCGGACTTTATTTGAATTTTCCCAATTTTTTCACCACTATTCATGTTGTGGCCTAGGAGCCAATTAAGGGTATCATGCTAGTTACAATGTCTCTTGTCTCCTCCAATCTATGACAGTTTTTTAAATTTCTTAATATCTATATTATCTTGATATCTATCTTTATAAGTCTCTAATATCTAAATTTCTAAATAAAAAAATTTTTAAAGGAGCAATAAAATTTGGTAAATTGAACAATCATACAATAAGATTATCATTATACTTGCAATTATTGGCAGATTCTTTTGTAGTCATTTAACAAATACCCATGAACACATAAGTATTCACTTTGTACTAGGATAATTCCCTGCCCTCATGGAATTTACATTCCATGATAATTTTCAATAAAACCCCTAATTCAAAATAAATATTTGTGTATTTGGAGAAAATGAGCAATTAAAGAATTGAGAGAAATCATTCTATAGCATTTTAATAGAAAAATCTCTCTGTATATGGAAAAATAGAAATAAGCAATTCAAGTGGACACAGAAAACCTGCTGGAATATATTGTGAGCTACAGGAAAAATAAGGGAATTCCTTAAAAATTTGTCATGATCATGAAAATAGCCTTTGAATTTAGAAGTTACTCTTTGGTTACATTGCATTCCCCCTTCCCCCTAAAAATTGAAAACATGATTCACTAGTTTCTAAGGAAAAAATTCCAACCCTTAAATCCCATTGCAATTTCTCCTTTGGATTTTAATCAGTCAGATGGTAAGGTAGACCGTGTTACTGTTCAACACTATCCAGTGCCCCTTCCGGAGGAAAAGCTGTATTTCCTCACATCATTCCATTTATATTTGGTCAGATATGTTGGCTAATGAAATGTGAGCAGAAGTAACATGAGTCAGGTGAAGTGTTAAGAGCCAGTGTGTTTAGCTGCGCCCTCTCTTTCACTGGCATTCAGCAGCTATGGTCCAGATACCTCTGTGTTGGTTGTGGTCCCAGATGGAGGACCATTGTGATGTGGGGTCCTGAGTGTCTCTCTCCATTTACTTAGCTTTAATTTCCCACAGTAATATTTTTGGTGTAATTTTTTGTTGTGCAAGTGCTTAATAAATACCCCTAACATTAGCTGTTTTACAGTCTTTAGTTTTTTTCTATACATCATGACTCTTGTGAATAAAATGTCCTAATTTTACTTATTCTTTTTCACATATGATGACTTTTGTAGTCTTTCCTTTCCTCATACTGTTCAAGAACTTATAGTATGCTGTATAATGAACCAGTGAGTGCAGATACCATTGCCTCCTGACTGCAGGAAAAGTATGCATTTCTTTATCAAATATCATTTTGGATTTAAACACTTTTCCTTGTGTTTAGGTCAGGTTTTGCTTTAAGCATTATGAAGCTCTGTTACTAAGTGAATACACGTTAGGATTTCCGTATTCTTTACATGAATTAACCTCTTTATCAGTATGAAATGCCTCTCACACTATGTTGAATGCTAGTATTCTCTTCTCAAAAAATTAATTCAGTTAATACTAATGTAGACCTTTTAGCTGTCTGTTAATTAGCGTTTATATGATTTATCACTTTCCATCCTTCTCTTTCAATATATTTGTGCATTTAAAAGGGGATTCTTGTAGACAGTACTTGCTTTTATATTCAATCCAGTAATGAATAAGGTAAGGCATTTCACATACTCATGCGCCCTCCCTTATGTTTCTCCTCTTGCATAATGAATCAGGTGGGTTTGCTGATCAGTTAACTGATCTCAGTCACATACAGAATAATAGATATTTAATCAAGTATATGGCCAGCCAGACTGCTGTAGCTTAACTAATTAGCAACTTGTAACATCCAGCTGAGTTGAATCAGTGTGGTTCTAGGTGTGGAAGGCCCACCTGAGGATTGTTGGCAACAGCATAAAAGGAGAACTGAAGGGGAAGATGGTGTGCTGTTGATTCTCCTGGAGAAGTTTGTCACACTGGTTTTCCTGATATGAACTCAGATGTTATTGTTGGAGGAGCTCAGGTCCCCTCAGTCACTGAGGATGGCTGTGGTTCTTGTTGCAGGAGTTCTGGTCCTTACCTTTAGCATCATTTCCTGGCTCCAGTGCAGATCGCTCTGCCTGCTGGCACAGATCCTTTATCCCTCTGATGCAGACTTTCTAGTTTCCACCATTGACCTTTGAGCATTCCCAGTGCAGATCCTTGATACAGACTTGCATGACACATTGTCGTGTGCTCACATCCTCCAGTTGGACTCACAGAGGATATTGCGATGGGCTCTAAGTCTTCAGCTGGACTCATGCAGAACATTGCCAAGGAATTCAAGCTCTCAGGTGTATTCTTTGGATCTCTAGTGTGCAGGCAGATCATTTGCACGCTTCTGCATTTAACTCTTTGGATGAATATTATAAAATAACCCTATAAATTATGTGTCTTTTATTAAATCTAGTCCCCTGTAAATCCTGTCTACAGCACAGATAATTGCATTTTCCAGTTACCTCTGAATCCATGTGTATCTAACTTGTTCTGCCTCATTAATGCCAGGTGGGAAGAGAGATTCAGCTCCCCACAGAGCCCTACTCATTCCAGAGAGGCAAGTGGCCTCCCTGTCCTGCTTATTCAGTCTCCTCTACATCAGGTAGGGGAAGAGGCTCACCCTACCTCAGTGGGGATGTGGTAGTGATGAGGGATAGAAATCCTGCCTGCTTCTACTAGTTGGTAAACAAAGATCCGTTTCCTGCTTCATTCCACCAGCACTGGCCTGGCAAGGGAACCAAAGCAAAGGAAATCCCACTTCAGGCTGTTGAGAATGGGAGGTTACATCCCACCCTGGCCCCAACAATGCCAGTCAGGGGAGTCAGAACAAGTCAGCTTTCTCTTCCTGGAGTTTGGCTAAAGCATGGGGTTACTCTCTCACTCTCTCAACATTTCCTATTGTTAGACTACTTTTTCCTGATCCTTTACCTCAGAGGACTTGAAAATGTGTATCTCTTGGTGATTCGCAATTTAAGGCTTCTGCAACACCTTGGCTAAGACAAATGTGAGAAGAAGGAAGGCTAAGAAACTCTGTCCTATGTGGTACAGGTCCTGAGACTCCTAGGCAACCTGCCTTCTCTGTCCACCTTTCAGAAACTACCTATGATTTATTTCCTCATTGCATTCAGGAATTTTTAGTTGGAAGGAACTGGTCCTAGGAGGAATGAGGCTATATATCATTTTGGCAAAAATGGAAGCCCCTTCCCCCTGCACTTTTAAGAACAAGATCTTAACAGAACATTGCAACTTATGTAGTACTGAATAAAAACCCATCACACGGATGTTTCCTTTCCAATATCTCATCTCTAGAACCTGTGAACATGTTACCCAACACCACATCTGGAATTCAATAGGCTTACTATATTTAGGATTATCTTTTTTTTTTTTTTTTTTTTTTTTTTTTGCGGCACTGGGGATTGAACTCACAACCTCGCGCCTACCAGGGCAGGCGCTTAAGGCACTGAGCCAAACTCCCGGCCCTGGTTTTTTGAGGCAGGGTCGCACTATGTAGCTCAGGCCGGCCTTGTGCTCGCATTGTATTTAGTTAGGATTATCTTGTAATAGTTTGTCCTCTCAACCGGGAATACAGCTAAGGATGTTCAAAATGTGCTGTAAAACCATCTGAGATCATGTGTGATTGAGAATATTTTCATTATATTCACACACTTGGATTTAACTTGCTTGATTGAAAAGGGTCTAACATTCTTTATTTTCAACACTTAAAAAATATTATCCCTTTGATACTCATGTCCAGAGGTGCTGTTGAAACCCATCCAAATCATTCTCTTGTAGGTCTTTGAAATAATCACAATTTTCCCTTTGACTTTGGCATTCTTAAAATTCACTGTAGGCTGAGGTAGGCGGAGCGTTGTGAGTTCGAGGCCGGCTTGGGCTACAACGCGAGCACAAGGCCGGCCTGAGCTACACAGTGCGACCCTGCCTCAAAAAACCAGGGCCGGGAGTTTGGCTCAGCGGATTAAGCACCTGTCAGGCAGGCACGAGGTTGTAAGCTCGATCCCCGGTGGCAAAAAAAAAAAAAAAAAAAAAAAATTCACTGTAGGAGGTGTGAATTTACCACTCTTTAATTCTGAATTCTCCTTTTTTTCAGCACTGAGATTTTTATATTATTTTTATTTTGAAAATATTGCTTATTGTTTTATCTGTCTTTTTCTGGAGTTTCTTATGGATTTACATGCTTCTATTTCTAATGCCACGATCTCCTAGCATTTCTTGCATGTTTTCTATAATATTATATTATCTTTCTTCTGGGAAACTTTCTTAATTGAATCTCTCAACTCATTCTCCAGGACCATCTCTTCTACTATTAGTGTTCAGGGATACACTGACTTCCTGGCCACGATCTTTCATCTCTGATACCTATTCCATTGCTCTTACTCACTTTCTACATCTGTCCTTCCTCCACATAACTCATCTTCTTCCTGGAATTGCTTTAATTTTAAGCTTTTCTGTACTATTAATCCTTATTTCTTCTTCCTATATTCTGTCTTGCATAATCTTTCCCATGATACATTCAACTCTGCAGAAAATACAAGATTTTCCTTGAACAAATGACACATATGAAAATTTATTTATTTGTCTTCTCTCATTTAACACATTTATAGAAAAATCTGAATTAAAAGTTATCAATATTTGCTTTCTTCTCCTTTCATAAGTGTCTAGTCGTCCATAGACATTGCAAGACAGAGTGAATTCTTGTTCGATGCTTATACAAATTTAATTACCTGTATATATTTTACCTTTAAAGTGGTTTGCTTAAAAATAGTTATAGATCACAAAGCCTAATGGTATTATTTTAATATTTATTTATAGTGATTTTTAATGGTCTTCATGAAAACACATTTTTCTTGGAAAGGATTTAATTATTTGTTCCTATTATCACAGTCCTCTTTTCAACAACTAAAGTGGCTATCAACTTTGAGAATCAAACAGGTGTATGTGGAACACAACAAATATTCCATAAATTTTATTTATTATAATTTTTTATTTTAGTTATTTTATTCTTAATAATTCAATTATGTTTTTCTACATTATTGGACTATAATTAAATGTCCTCCATACATACACATTTGAATACTTACTTATCAATAAATACTTTCTTACTTTTTTTCTGTGAATATCAAGGATTTCAAAAAAAGAAAAAGTACATATTCTTCAATGTCTCTTGAACCATCAAGTCTTGTTAGTCTGCTACTTTTTAACAAAGTTAATAAGTTAACATGTTTCTTATATAGGAACAAATGTATTTAATAGAACTCACTAATCTGCAGACATCTGAGAAAAACTCAGGATGGAAACACATCCTTTAAGCTCTACGTCAAAAATAACGTGAACGAAGGTGACACTTAAGGTGGTATGATTGCCCAAAAGTAAACCTTTGTCTTTTTCTTGCATTAAGAACTGTTGCTTCTAAGAATATAGAATTTATAAGAAGTCTCTAATGTTGATACTTTTAGCTCAACACTCTTCATTTATTACTTTATTTTAAAATCTATGGGGGCTGGAGTTGGGCAGTTATAAATCATATATGAGCAATTATCACTTCAATCCATCTTTCTAAAAATTACATTATTTTTCTATTTTTAAGGAAATTAATTCCCAAATCTTTTTCCCTTATTTTTTCCTGAACTTTTCCATGTCTCCCCCTTCACCCACTCAAGTTTTCACATTTATATCTGTTTCTTCTTTCCAGTCAAGCACTCCAACCAGTGGGTAAGCCTGCCAGTAAAGCAAAGATTTACTCAAGAGTGTGAGAACACAGAGGAGTCCTTGGCTGGTGCACGCCCAGCCCAGCTTTCTCTGGCAGTGCTACACTGAAAGCTACTGTCCAACAAAACATCAAATTGACCAAAAGTGTTGGGGAAGAGCCATTAGAACCAGCAGAAATTATCTGTGGGTTGTTCTACCTTTTTTTCCCCAATGAAATAATATTCCTTCTTTCCTTTTATGATTGTTATATTTCTCCAGTTGACATAATAAAATGTGTAAATGGTTTAAATAAGGTAACTTGTTTAGAAAAGGAAAGGCAATGCAATATATACAATAAAGTTTATGTTGTCTAATACCTGTTAATAAAACACACATAGAGGATTTCCTAGTTTATGTTCTACTGTCTCAATGGTTTGCAAAATCCTCATATTTATTCTATCACATATCATATCATATCATATCATACTGCAAGAGAATAGCATATGTGCAGATAAAAAATAATGTATATATAACACTTTAATTTGGGTCTTAAATGTTTCACAAAGTTTTGTTCCCTAGAATGAGACTATTATAAAGTATTAAAAGCTTTAAGAGGTGGGGCCAGTAAGGGATATTCAGGTCACTGGAGATACATCCTATTAAGAGAATGCAAGGACTTGGCCTCTTCCTCTTCCTCTTTTTGCTTCCTGGCCATGAATTAAAAAGTCTGCTTTCTCCAGACACTCCCTATCATTGCCACCTCCATTAAAAGCCTAAAAGCATTGGGTCTGGCAGACTATGGACTATAACCTCCAAGCCATAAGCCACAATAAACCATCTCTCTTCATAAATTGATTATCTCAGCTACTTGTGATAGTAATGGAGTCTGAGCAACACAGAAAATTGATTCCAAAAAATGAGGTAGTTGTTGACGTAACTGAGATAATATTTTGGAGAAGGTTTTTGGAAATGGTTTACAGGAATTTGGAAAAATTTAAGGAACCAAGCTAGAAAAAGTTTGAAACATGGTAAAGAGAGCTAAAAGGAGATCTTGGAAATAGCTCAGACCAGAATGCTGATAGGAATGTGGACAATAAGGCTATGTGGATGATGTTTCAAATAGCAATGAGGACACTTGACAATTGGACTAGAAGCCATTCTTGTTACAGCATGATGAAGAATTTGGTTTCATTTTGCCCATTCCTGAGACTTTTTATAGAAATTTAACTTAAAGGTAATAAAGTAGTTTATCTGGTGGAATAATCTCAGAGCAGCAAAGCATTCATACTGTGACATGGGTATTACTGACTACTTTTAGCCAAATTTGTAATGAGAATAAAGAGCCAAGAAGAGCAGGGCAGAAATATTGAAAAATGTATAATTTTGTATGAGAAAAAAATAACATTTTTGAAGTATTTTTAGTTATGCTAAAAAAGGTATGCTCATCAGATCTGATAAAAAGAAAAGAAGTGCTTTGCACCAAGCCAATAAGAAAGATGTTTCAGGAATCTACTACATTATCCACCAATAACAGGCCCAAAGGTATTCAAATGCAAATTTATGCTGAAGACTTTTTCAGAGTGGAATCCTTTGAGAGGAAGGCCTCAGTGCACCCTGCCCACCCAGTACCATTTAGAAAATCCTTTCCCTGGAATTTATTTCCCTGTGTTTAACTGGCAAGGTATGGAGGTCACTGCAGCTGTGGCCCAAGTGGCTCACTCATGGCCAGTGCTGGCAGTGGATCTTGGCAGCTTCCACATTGTGCTTGTTTTGTAGGCCTGTAGAATGCAAGAGTTATGGAAAAATGGGAACTTCCACAGAAATTTCAAAGGCAAGCCCAAGAGGCCAGGCAATGAGCTGCAGAGTTGCAGGTCCTGTAAGCAGTCTTCAGTGGGGTGAACTTTAGTGAATCAGTGGGAGTGACACTGAGGATACAGCAGAAACCACTGGAAGAAAGAGAAGCCAGAACACAAAACACCCAGCAAGAAAAGCCATAGGTAAGATGCAAGACCAGCTCAAGGATTTGGTCATTTGGGATACAATCAGCAAACTATAGAGCTGGTGTTTCTCAAGCCCTTTGGGAGCCCACATTCTACCAAAGCAAGTCCTGGGTGCTGACCATCAAGCACTAAGATTTAGAGTTTAACTTACTTGGTTTTAGTTAGCCTTGGGCAGATCCCCTCCCCTCTTCATTTTGGAGTGGAATGTGTACTCTATGTCTGTCCTAGCATTGTGTCTTAGAAGTACATAACTTTCTATTTTTATTTTTAATAGGGGCTCATAGTTGAATTTGCCGTAAATTCAGAGTAAACTACAGGACTTTGACTTTCAAGGAATGCTGGAACAGTTAGCACATTGGTACTCCTAGGGAAGAACTAAATGCATTTTGCATTATGAAATGGGCATGAACCTGTGGGGATGAGGGGAGGAATGCCATAGTTAGGATGATGGTATTCTCTAAAGACCCATGTCTTAAAGGCTTGGTCCACAAGTCGTTCTCTTGGGGGATGATGGACCGTTCAAGATGTGGAGCCTGCTAAGAGGTCTTTAGGTTTTAGGTAATTGGAAATGTGCTCCTAAGAAACAATATGACAAACCTTGTCCCCTTTTTCTTTCTTTTGTCCTCTTCTTACTGCCCATAAGGTGAATAGTTTTTCTTGGCCACACGCTCCTGTCATGAAATACTGCTTCATCACAGTACTAAAAGCAATGGGACCAGTCAATCATGGACTGCAATCTCCTAAACATGAAATGAAAATCATCCTTTTCTGTTTAAAAGTCAAGTGTCTCAAGTATTATCTGTAATATTTTGTTATACTGCCATAAAGCTAGTACACTACAGTGCAGTATACACAAGAAATAAATTATTTGCCTTATGATCATACATAAATTGTTCTTCGTACAGCTATCCATCTACCCGCAAGAAATTTTGGACCTTATATTGTGACTAAAAGTATTTAAATTTTTAAGATGACAGTAACTAAAGAAACAACTTGTAATGCAACACACCTTTTCCAGACTATAACAAATTCAAAGTAGATACTGGTTTTTAATTTACCAACATCCCTTTAGATGACCTTAGATAGGTTTCATATCAGAACACACAGTTTATTACATTATCTTTAAGGGAAATATGTCAGGCATTTCAGTTGATTCATACTATTTTAGCAAAAGTCAAGTATAGTGATAAATTTACAGGATATGTATTAACACCTTTATCTTTGTTGTACCTTCTATATAAAAACCTCTAGGATAAATGTACCTATCAGATTTTTCTTTGATATTATAGTTAATTAACCTCACTCATCTCAACAGTCTCAGTGTTTTCATTTTCCTACTACGCATGTTTTTCTCTGTTAGCTTTATATATTCCAGACTCCAATCAAATTTGTTAACCAAGAACTAGTTCCTGCCCTTTTCCTATTCCAGATTGTGGATTATCTTCATGCCCTGAAGCTATGAGAGTTTTAACTCTTAGATCATCAGCAAACCTTCATGAACAACTTGCTGATTTGTGTTCTAAGTGTCTATCCTATATAGGTATGTGTAATGGTTCTGTGCTTCAGTTTGATATCAGCTCAGTGAATGCTGGACTAACCTAAAAGCATAGAGCAGTATTTACAATAACCTCTATTATAAATCAGTAAACTCTGAATGCAACCAGTTATTACAAGTACTTTTCCCTCTTGTGCTAAGTTATCTTCTGCTAATTTTTATCTTGATTCAATGTCTCCATTTCAAGAGATCCTATGTCTGCTCACTTATGTGAAATTGTTTTACATGAAATAAAGCACTTTTACATGGAAAAGGACTATGCTATGAACAGGTTTGGTTACTTCACTGTTGAATACTAAATCACTAAATCACAATAATATTTTGAATAAAGGGCCATCATTTACCATATCCATCAAATTGTCAATCCACTTCTAAATCCATTTTCCAAATCTTAATTTCAGTTACTGAATTCTAGCTAAAGAACATCCATCTGATTTCTTTTTGTAGATTCTGGTTCTCTGGTGAAATTCTTTTTGTCATGTATGTTTTTCAATATATTAGTTATTTTATGTCTGTGTCTGATTATTCCACTGATTGGGTGACAGACGCATCTGTGTTTGATTACGTGTCTCTCTTTCCCTTTTTGTTCTGTTTCCTGTTATGCCCAGGCATTTTTTTATTGAGTGCCAGACATTTTGCATTAAAGTTGCAGAAGTTTTGAGTTATTGTTTCCCTTCAGAGAGGATTCACCATATTCTGTGAAATGCATCAGAAAAATAGGTCACCTCAAAGCAGTCTGGGACTGATCTGACCTAAGGATTTCTTACAGTTTCTGCTAGACTCAGAGTACCTCTGCCTCATCACCACTAACAGGATGGAGACTTTTAAGGCTCTCACATTTTCCTATACACATAAGCAGCAGCAGACCCTGACTCTCAATTTTGTTTCTCTCTCATCACTGTGATATTGATGAAATTCTCTATTTATTTTACGGAGACTCTGTACTTGGTTTCAAAGACTATTTAGCAAATACTTTAACTTCAAGAAAGAAAACTGTTCAGGGCTTACTTCTTTGTTTCTCTTTGCTACTGCTGAGGCATAACTCCTCAGGTTCTGGCTGTTTTAGAAACTTGAAAATTTCTTTCCCAGGTTCCTTGTGTTTTCACAAAGCTTCACTGGGTTTCTCTGTCTTTCAATAGCAACTCTCTACCTGACTTTCTTGTTTTGAATCCAACACCAAAATTGACAAGTGCCCTTTAGAAATGAGGAACTTATATAAAATTGAGTTTATTGCAGTGGTTTTTCATCCCCTTGACCCATCAAGTCCTGGATGCCTTCATACTTCACATATTTAGCAACTATATGCATTTTATTTATTATCTTTTAGAAACGTCATGACTATTCTTATTCATAGTAAATATTTTGGTCTGCCACATGCTTCACTATTATAGGCATGGTAGAAGTTCTACGTTGAATATTGAAGAGGAAATTATGATTGGAAAATTGAAAAAGGTGGAAGTAGTATTACAAGAAGAAGAAATAGCATTGCAATAGCAAAAACTATACAGAAACTATGTGGAATTTAGTGAGCATATAGTCCCAAGAACAAAGGTAGCACAAATTGGATTAGGAATGAGATTAGAGAGATATACTCTGTGTCTAAATAAGCAAACATCTGGATCTATTAAAGTAGCTTAGATTTTTGTCCTATTAGTGTTGGGGTGCCATTAACAGGATTTTTGCTTGGGAATCACATGCAATTCAGGTAAAATGTAAAAGCATAATGTAAAAATAATTCCTGTGACATTTTGAAGAACAAATTTGGAGGGACAAGATGGATGGGTTAAGCAATAATGTGGATTGTCGCCATAGTTCAATCAGGAAAGCCTGAGAATTTAAAAGTAGCCACAGTGATAATGGAGATTCAATGTACGGATAAGATACAATCAGTATGATTTTATAATGGATCATCTATTATAAAGGAAAAGACAGACACATAATAACTCAAGTTTGTGGCTAAGGGCAGGCGTCACCATTCAATAAGAATAACAGACAAAAACAGACTTGCTAATGGAAAGAATAATATACTGAAATGCTGACTTAAAGATACCAAAGTGTACTTAGTAAAGATATATTATACGTATCTGTACTGATATGCACAATACTGACAGAGATCTTGACAGAAAGTTGAGTTAGGGTGCCATTGTGAGCTTGGTGGTAGGTGTGAGAGTAAACAGGATCTTCCAGGCAGAACTTGTTTTTCATTTTCTACCTACAGTCTTGCTGAGTCATAGTTTGATTGCTATTTCTTTCCATAAAGTCAAGATAAACTCAAAGGAGAGCTTTTCTAGAATTGTTGGAAATTTTTTTGGATTATGGGACATTTTCAGGTTTGCCAAAGTATTCCATCTAAGCCATCTGATTTGATCTAAGCTTCCAGTGCATAGATAATTGTAATTTTTTGGGAAATATTATTCCTGTAAGTATAATATGGAAGATCACAAGGAAAGAGTATTACAACTGTATATAAAACTTGAATTAGGCAGATTTTGAAGGCTATTTTCTCTGTATACTTCTAATTTATAGAGGAGTCATTCATGTAAAACAAAGGTATTCATGCTAAATAAAGAAATCTATTATTGGAAGATATTTTTCAGTCCATAAGAGATAATTCCTATTGGCAAAAAAGTAACCCTTCTCTGATATATTAAATTGTTCTATTAATATCTCAGGTATTAGGTCATAAATTTACCCATTCTGATGCTATTTATAAAGAAAAATACCAATCCTAAAATTAGGTAGATTTATACTAGATGCAAAATTTGCACTGGGAGCATTACTAAAATAAGACATTACTATCACATCTATAATATTATTACAGACAGCTAAGTGAGGTTAAAATATTATAGGAGGTCAGACAGGGATAGGCCCTGGAGGAAGTCAGAGCAGAAGATGAGGACACATCAGAACTGTGTCTTGAGGTGCATCTTAAAAAGATTAAAGTCATGTCACGATGGTTAGACTTTACATACTTCCCTAAGGGATAAATGGGAGTTTGAGATTGGTGCTACCCTTTTGAGATTTCTTATGTAAATCCTTATCTTATTAAGGGTAGGCCATCTCTTACACTCACTAAGACTAAAACAACTAAGACTAAAACTAAGACCAAGACTAAGACTAAGACCGAGATGAAGACTAAGACCGAGACTAAATCTAAGACTAAGACCAAGACTAGGAGGAAGACTAGGACTAAAACCAAGACCAAGATTAAAACTAAGAACAACACCAAGCCAAGACCAAAACTAAGACTAAGACTAAGTAAGACTAAGACTAAAGACAAGACTAACACTATAGATTGTACATCAAGGTTAATGATGTCATCCATGTGCACTTGCTATGTGACCCGCTTCCCACTGGATCAATATTATCTAAGCAAATATATATGTAATCTTGTTGGTTGATCATAATTTTGTCCTACATTATATCCACCTCATGATTTTGCTCTATAAAACTTCCCTTGAGAAGTGCACCTGTTTGTAATTCATTGGGACCCCTCCTATCTCTCATGACTATTGCTATTTCCCATTCCTATTCCCCATTCCATTTCCCAATAAATTTTCCTACTCAACTTCTGTTGTTCCTTAGAATTCATTCTTTGGTTCAGGGAACATGAACTCAACATGAACTAGACATCTAGCAGATGAGGAGTTACATTTCTTTCCCCTATATTTTGGAGGTCCTCTACCAGTATCAAAGATTTAAGGCAATACATTTAAAGGGAGTAATATACTGTAAATGATTTTTTAAACAAAGTTAAAGAAATCAGATCCACTTCTAAACTCTTAAAGTACTCACATCTAATATATTTTACCTTTTGTTTTTTGTTTTCTTGGTTTTTGTTTTTGTTTTTGTTTTTGTACCAGGGATCAAACTGACAACCTCGAGCCTGCCAGGAAGGCACTTAGGCCACTGTATTGGTTTGATCTGTGTCCCCCCCCACCAAGGCCTCATCTAATTTGGACGGGACTGAGTCTGGCATTTGTGATTGTTTTGTTGTTTAGCACTGGGAATGGTGATGTGACCACTGCACCTGCACGTGGGGTGGAGCTGACATACTGTGTAAGGGTGGGAGGAATGCATGTCTTCCCTCTCTTGCCCTCTCTCTTGCCAAGTTGGCATGCCTTGCTGTTTGTGGCAGCCATGAATGCCTGCCCTGCCATGCCATGCTGCCATGGAGCCAACTAAGTATGGACTGAAACCCTTGGAAAACTGTAAGAAATAAACCTTTCCTTCCTTAATTTTGGGCATCAGGTATTTTGTTTCAGCAATGAGTGAAAAGTAACTAAGACAGCCACTGAGCTAAATCCTCAACTCACCTTTTGTTTTTAATTTGCCCTTCCCATCTTTTCCATTTCATGATTAAAATGTTTTGAGACCTTTGTAATTCTGTTTAAGACTTCACTTTCTTTGTAAAGCAACATTTCTCACTGTTTAGAAATCAGGTTGCCATGTAGAATATACTTTCTGTGTTTCACCAAGCTCCAGTAAGCTTTCAAAAAGCATTCCTGCCTTTTAACCATATTCTTGGATCTGATAAACTAATGATTTCTCTGTGAAGGCACTAACATTTGAGTGAAGTTAAGGATCAATTACTTGAAACAATATCAAAATTTGGCATATCATGCTATTTTTAAAAGATAAAGTGGCTGCCATTATTTAAATATGTCAAGTTTATTGAAGTAAAAAGTAATGGGAGAGAGTTTCTCTTAGATTACATTTCTTTTAAAAATAACTGAAGGTTTCTTTTTTTCACCATGATGGAATAACAGGGAACAGACTTATCTTCCAACCTAAAGTGTATAAAAACAAGGAAAATACATGTAACAGCAGTTTTTAGACATCAGGAAATTCCTGCAGAGTCTGACAGAAGGGAAGCAAGTCATGTGATCTCCAAGATCACCCTGTCTCTGTGCCCTAAGAAACATTCCATCTATAGACCAAGGAAAGCAACTTTGCTCCTCAATGGGAGACTGAGAGGTAACCTGGAAAAGAAGAGTTTTGTGCATTTTGAGACAGCAGTGGAACACAAGACACTGTTTCCCAAGTCCCCCCAACCCAACTGAGTCAGCAGTTAGTGAGTGAGCTAGAACTACACCCAGAACACAATCGTACAGAGAAGCAACATCAGGGAGGCAAGATTCCCATTTTATTTCAAAAGGCTCAGGAATTCATGGAAGAGATTCAAACAGATATAGAGAAAATTAAAAACTCCTTTGAAAGTTTGCAAAACTGAATGAAAAAAAGTGAAGATAAAATATCAGGCCTAGAGGAAAGGATCATGGTCAGTGATCACAAAAAAAAGATTTCTTAAAAATAGCAAGAGAATTTTTTAAAATCCAACTACAGAATGATGCAAAGAAGAACAACAAAAGATTGATCAGAGTTAATGAAAAAGCATAAATCAGCACAAATGACATTTAAAAAAAAAAACCTGTCCACAGAAGTAATGGCAGAAAACTTTGCAAGCATGGTGTTATGGATTGTGTCTCGATATTCTCTCAAAGCCTCACGCAGTCATGCGAGCAGGCTTGTAGAATTTGTGATTGATTCATGGTCCAATGCTTGGATTATGGGTTTGAGTGCCATACACACCCTATGATGCGTGGCCTACAGATAATATAAGCAACAGAAAGAGTCTTGTCTCTGTGCTCCTGCCTCTTTGCTCTTGTTGCTTTTTCTGTCTTCTGCTGGCATGAAATGTTGCCCTCTGAAATGTGCCAGTCTTCCAGCAGATTATGGACTAGGGTCAGCAAATCATGGACTGAAATCTCCACAAACTGAGCTAAATAAACCTTTCCTTCTTTAAGTTTGGGCATCATGTATTTTGTGAGAAAAGTAACCAATACACATGGAAAAAGAATTTGACATACAGATAAACAAGGTTTACATAACTCCAGCTAGTCATGACCAAAATAAATCTATACCAAGGTATATAATAATCAAGATTCCAGAAAATCAGCACAAGATCAGAATAGTAAAAACTGTTAGAGAAAAGAAGCAAATCACCTAAACAAGAAAGTCCATTAGAATCACAAAAGACTTCTCAACACAAATTCTTAAGTCAAGAAGAGTTTGCTGCAAAGTATTTCAAATTGTGAAGGAAAACACCTTCCAACTCAGATTGATTTATCCTGCAAAATCATCATCCAGAATTAATGGAGAAATGCAATACTTCCATGGACAAAGAACTGAAGAAATTCATTACAACCAAACCAGCTCTACAAAGGGTTCTGAAAGATACTCTAGAAAGAGTTAATAAAGATCATGATTCCAAGAATACCAATAGAAAGAAGCCACCAGGGAGGGCAAGCAATTAAACAGAGGAGAAAAACAAAGAACCATCAGCAGGAAAATTATATGGCAAGAACAAGCTAATACATATTAGTTATAGCTATCCAAATAAATGGTATTAGACTTCTGACAAAATGGCGGACCAGAGAACACCACAATAGGGGAACTCCCTCAAAGATATCATCCAGATGCTAGAATATAAAAAAGAGAGAAGAAAAAAAGAGGGAGATGGGTCCTCTGGACCAAGAAGAATCTAAAACGAGAATCGAAGCCCACAGAAAGAGTAAAAAAAAGAAGTAACCAAACAAAGGTGGAGGCTGGTGGCACCTCTGACCAGAGCCAAACCCAATTAGCAGTGGGGAGCATCCTGGGAAAGCACAATTAAAGTGCTGCAACCGATTAAAGTGCTGAGACCCAGCAGCGATGACGGAGGTGATGATCAATCGTAGGGAAAAGTGGACTGGAGCACACAAGTGGGTAAGCACTGCAGGTTCCAACCCCCCACCCCCAACCCCCCCAAGGGAGAGCAAGGGATTGGCACCCATCTTGAGACCAGAACCACACTTAATTGGGCACGGTCCCAAAGAAACTGCACCATCGGAACTGCAGAGGGTCCTGGCAAGTGACCAGCTAGGTCTGGAGACCAAGGCTGCTCATGTACCATAGGGGTGGCAGGGAAAGTTTCATGGACAACCAGCATAGATTCCCAGGCAACAGCCCCACCCCTGCACACAGTACCAGACATCATGCCACAGGGGTGATAGGGGAAGTTTTATGGACAGCGGGCACAGGTTCCCAGGCATTGGATCCACCCCCGTGCACTGTACTAGAGAGATGAGCTGAGGAAAGGCAGCGGACCAGCACGGCACCCTAGGGGTGATAGGGGAAGTTTTACAGACAGCCGGCAAAGGTTACCAGGCAGTGGCCCTGCCCCCCACGCACTGTACCAGACATCCGCGGAGTGGAGACGGCTGAGGAAAAGCAGCTGACCAACACGGGCTCACCCCAGAGAAACCACAAGACTCCTGAACAATCCAGGAAAATGCCAAGACAGAAAGGTAGAGGGCGCTCTCTAGCCTCCGATTCAAGCAGAGCAAATCCAGGAGAAGCAAACGCAGAAGAGGTCAGGAGCTCAACAATTAAAATTTCTGAGGTGATGACAACTGAAGTGGGGAGACAACTCCATGAAGTTATAAAAGAAATTAGAGCGGAATTGTTGACCCAGCTGAGAATAGAAATGAAATTCATAATAAAGTAATCACTAGGCATCTCTAAAGGAGATATAGTCGAAAAGGTGGAGTGTGGAAAATCGAAAGAAACTGAGAAGGAAAAAGACAAAAAAGAATTAGAATACACGAAACAGATTCAGAGAGACTACCAGGAAATCAAAGACTCCAATGAAAGTTGGCAGAACCACCTGAAGGAAGCTAAAGATAGACTTTCAAATCTGGAAGACAGGCTAGAAGTCTGGGATCAAGAAAGGAAAGATCTCCTAAAAATAATAAGAAACCTGGAAGCGGCAGTGCAACAGCTGCAAGACAGTTCAAGGAAATATAACTTACAAATAAAAGGTATGAGTGAAAAAGCAGGGGTCAATACAGTTCAACTTAAAAGCCTATTTACAGAAATAATTTCAGAAAACTTTCCAAACATGGGAACAGGAAGAGACTTTCATATAAGTGAAGCATATAGAACTCCAGCTAAACATGACCAAAGTATGCCTACACCCAGATATATAATAATCAAGATTCCAGAAATTCAACACAAAAACAAAGTATTAAAAGCTATTAGAGAAAAGAGACAGATTACCTACAAAGGAAGGTCCATCAAAATCACGACAGACTTCTCAACACAAACCATCAGGTGAAGAAGAGCTTGGAGTGAAGTATTTCAAGCCCTGAAGGAAAATAATTTCCAACCCAGATTGATGTACCCTGCAAAATTATCTTTCAAAATCAATGGAGAAACAAGATACATCCATGACAAATAACAACTAAAGGAATTTATGACAACCAAGCCAACCCTACAAAGAATACGGAAGGACATTCTAGAGAGAGGTAAAAAGTCCACAGCTCCAGAAACAGCAACAGAGGGATAACACCGAGTAGGGCAGACAAATGAATAATCCATCATCAGGATTTAAGCCCAGTATTGTTTCCAATGAGCTGTTTAGTTTAATCTTATTCTAGCTCGACCTGCTTAACTTTATTATATATGATGACAAAGACAGCTATTTTAAAGTTAACAAAATTTATTACGGTAGCTACTTTAATGATATTCGACCACCTTGTTTTGAAAGCAAGTATTGCTTTCACTGTTCTGTTTTGAGGGATTTTAACCTATCTTTGTTTGACTGTATTACAGCAGATGATATAGGCAACTGCCTAGAAGATAATATGAGGCATTATAGAAATCAACGCCACATTACTATGTATTGCTTCCATTATTCTATTTTTATTGGTTTTATCCTGTACTATTTTGTTCGACTACATTAGGACAATTGGTAAGGGCAATTATTTTGAAGGCAATAAGAGGTATTACAAGGGGAACTGAGGAAGGAAGGCAGGGAAAAGGAAAAAGGCATAGATCTATATGAGGTTATACATAAGATAGTTTGAAAGACTATACTACTAAACGCATTAACTGGTGAGAGAGAACAGTTGATACCCATATGATTAGACCAATCTTACATGTCTTTTTCTGTCAATCTGAACAACCCCCTTGAAGGTAACGATATGCAATGTCACAACTACTGTAAAATTCCAATCATCTCATTTCATAAACCTATAATGTTGCAGTATCGGATATGTTGTTGTTGTTTGTTGATCCCTTTAGATTTTTGTTTCTCTTCTTTACAACCATTCTTTTATTCTTTATTGGTTTCATTCTGAACTATCTTGCTTGATTATATTAGACCTGATGATATGGGCAGTTATTCCAAAGATAACAAGAGGTATTCTAAGGGGAAAGGAGGAAGGAAGGAAAGGAAAAGGAAAAGGAAAAAGACATAAATTTATAAATAGGTATACATAGGACAGTTAAAATGACTATATTACTAAATGCATTAGCTATTGAAAAAGAAAAGTTAATACTCATGATTTGATAAATTTTGCATGTCTATATCTGTCAGTCTGAACAACCCCTATGAAGGTAACGATAAGCAATATTGTAACTACTGCCAAATTTCAGCCATCTCATTGTGTAAACCTACAATGTTATCATATCAGATTTGTTGTTGTCATTTGTCTGTCTTTTTGGCTTTTTGTTTCTGTCTTCTGTGTTCATTTTTTCTTAAATAAAAAAATAATAAATGGTATTAATTCACCAGTCTAAAAAACAAAACAAAACAAAAAAATAAAACAAACACACAAAAACACTGGCAGAATGGATCAAGAAACAAGATTCAACAATATGCTGCACTTAAGAAACACATTTAACTCAAAAAAAATTCATAAACTAAAAGTCAAAGAATGGAAAACAATACTTCATGTGACAGAAACCTAGAAAAAAGCAGATGTAGCTACACTTTGTGTGTAATGTGAACTTCAAGTCCAGACTGAGCAAAAGAAATAAAGAAGGTCACTACATATTCAATAGAGGAAAACTCCAAGAAGAGGCAGCACTTGTAAATATATATGCACCAAATACAGGTGCATACAGCTATAAAACAAATATTAATGGACATGGGAAGTCAAATAAGTGCTAAAACACTTGGAATGGGGAACGTTAATACCCCACTGTCACAAAAAAACAAATACATCAATTAGACAAAAAATATTTAAGAAAAATCACAAGAGAACCAAACCTGTGAATAAAAGGACTTAGTAGAGATCTACAGTATTCCACCCCATAACATCAGAATACACATTCGTCTCAGCTGCACATGAGACAATCTCCAAAACAGACCACATACTAACCCATAAAACATCCTTAAGTAAATGCCAAGGAATTGAAATTAACCCATGCATGTTATCTGACTATAGTATAATGAAACTGGAAATCAATGCAAAAGAAGCCACAAAAACTCCATAAACACATGGAAATTAAATAACACCCTTCTAAGCAATCAATGGGTCGCAAATGAAATTAAAGAAGAAATTAAACAGTGTCTACAATTAAATGATAATATGGATACAGCATACTGGAACTTATGGGAAACAAAAGCAGTCTTCAAATGAAAATATATAACAATGAATTCTTATGTCAGGAAAACAGAAAGAACTCAAATAAACAACCTAATGTTGAATCCTAAAATTCTAGAAAGAGAAGAGCTAGTCAACCCCAAATCCCATGCAACCCCAAAGCCCATACAAATTATGAAGATCAGAGCAGAAATTAATGCAATTGAAACTAAGAAAACAACACAAAAACTATAAATCAAAGAGTTTGCTCTTTGAGAGATTAAAATTGATAAACCCTAAACCAAAAACAGGTTTTTTTCTTATCAAAAAGACAAAGACTCAGATTCATGCAATTAGGAATAAAAAGGGTGAAATCACAACAGATCCTGCGGGTGATCATTAATACCTACGTTTGGAACCTTTATTCTAATAAGTTGGAAAATGCAGAACAAATGGACAGATTCCTAGATGCATATGAATTATCAAACTTGAATCAAGAAGATATAAAAATTCTAAGTAACCCAATATTAGACAATGAGATCTAAAATATAATTAAAAACTTGCCAACAAAGAAAAGCTGGAGTTCGGAATGATTCACTGATGAATTCTACAAGAAGTTGAGAGAATATCTAATGCCATTGATTATCAAACTCTTTATTTAAATTGAAAGGAAAGCAATACTCCCAAAGTCATTTCTGGAGGCAATTATTACACTGATACCAAAACCAGAGAAGGACCAAACCAGAACAGAAAACTACAGGCCAATCTCCCTAATGCAAATAGAAGCAAAACTCCTTAAGAGGATACTGGTAAACAAAATTCAGTAAATCATCAGGAAGATTACACAGTACAACCAAGTAGGATTCATCCCAGGGATTCAGGGATGGCTTAACACATGTAAATCAATAAATGGAGTTCATCATATTAACAGAGCCAAGAACAAAAACCATATGATCATCTGAATAGATGCAGAAAAAGTGTTTGAAAAAGTTCAACAAAAATTCATGATAAAAAACCTCACAGAAAATTGGAATAGATGGACTTTATCTCAATCTGATAAAACCCATCTATGACAAATCAACAGCCAACATCACACTAAGTGGATAAAAACAGAAAGTTTTCACTCTAAGGTCAGGAAGAAGACAAGAATGTCCACTACCACTACTTTTATTTAATATAGTTCTGGAAACATTAGAAAGAGCAATTAGAAAAGGAAAAGAAATAAAAGGAATAAAGATAGGAAAGGAAGACAACAAATTATCATTATTTGTGGGTGACATGATACTCTACATAGAAGACATCAAAAACCCCACAGAAAGATTTCTAGATTTAAAACCAAATTTGGTAGCATAACTGGATATAAATCAAAAGTCAAAAATAAATAGACTTTCTGTTCACGAATAACAAACTCACTGAAAGAGAATTTAGGAAAACAACACCTTTCACAACAGTATCAAAAAAAACACAAGGAAATGCATAAATCAAAATTAAATCAGTGAAGAAAGTAAAAGACTTATACACTGAAAACTACAGAATTCTCAAGAAAAGGAGAGTGAAGAAGATGTCAGAAAATGGAAAGATATGCCTTGTTCTTGGGTAGGAAAAACCAATATAGTGAAAATGGCCACACTTCTAAAATTACACAGGTGTAATGCAATATATCAAAATTCCAATAGCGTATCTCACAGAATTAGAGAACACCATCCTAAAATTCATTTGGAACCAGAAGAGATATAGAATAGCAATGGTAATTCTGGCCAACAAAGGCAATGCAAAAGTCATCACAATCCCTGATTTGAAATTATACTACAAAGCTACTGTGATAAAATCAGCATAGTACTAGCAAAAAACAAAAAATGAAAACAAAAAAAAACAAAAAACAAAGAAATAAAAACAGACCTGAGGATCAGGAACAGATTAGAAGATTCAGACACAACTGGAAACATACTCAGCCAACTTATCTGACAAAGAAGCCAATCACATCCACTGGATGAAAGGTAGCCTCTTTAATAAATGATGCTGGGGAAACTGGTTTTCCACACACTGAAAACTAAAACTAGACCCATATCTTTCACCATGCACTAAACTAAAATCAAAAGGGATCAAAGATCTAAATATTAGCTCTGACAGAAGACAGAAATAGGCAGAACTCTTCAAGACGTAGGTGTAAGCAAAGACTTCATGAACAAAATCCAGATTGCACAGGAAATACTAGAGTCAACAACTGAGATCTCATCATATTAAAAATCTTTTGCACAACAAAAGAAATGACCAACAGAATGAAAAGACAACTCACAGAATGGAATAAAATGTTAGCTAGTTGTTCCTCAAAGGACTAATATCTAGAACATATAAAGAACTGAAAAAAATCAGACCCCACCAAAGTTAAAGACCCAATTCAAAAATGGGCACATGAAATAAATACGCACTTCTCAGATGAAGAAGTATAAATGGCAAATAAGTATGTAAAAAGTGTTCAACACCACTGATCATTTGAGAGATGCAAATTAAAACAGCACTGAGATTACATCTCACTCCAGAAAGAATGGTTACTTTCGAGAAATCAACCAATAACAAATGCTGGCATGGTTGTGAGGAAAAAGAAACTCTTCTCCACTGCTTATTGAGAGCATAGACTAGTGCCACCACTTTGGACATCAGTGTGGAGATTCCTCAAAAAACTAGAACCAGAGGTCCTATTTGACCCAGCTATTCTCCTTTCTGGTATATTCTCAAAACAAGTAAAAGCATCATACCCTGGCATTACGTACACACCCATGTTTATAGGGGCATAGTGTGTAATAGTTAAATCTTGGAAACAACCCAAATGCCCATCAACTGATGAAAGGATAAAGATGTGGCTTTTTATACAATGGGGTATTATCCTGTGATAAAGGTTAGACTTGAGATATTTCTAGGTAAAGGGATGGACCTTGATACCATACTCTTAAGTGAAATAAATTGGACATACATGCATTAATACCACATTGTCTCTCTGGTGTGAGAAAGTGAAAGTATAAATAAGGACCAAAATGTTTAATAGATATTGTGAAATCAGAAGGAATTGTTCAAAAAGAAAGAGGAACTGGAGGGTAGAGCAAGGGAAAAGAAAAAAATGAGAAAGAAAAGATGAAATGGAAGCAAAACTTTGCAAATGAGGGGAAGAAGGGTTGAAGGGAGGGAAGGAGAATTAGAAAAAAAGAGGAACTAAGATATATCATATACAAGAACAAATTCCCTACGATGAATGTGATCATTAAGTAAATTTAAATTATGGCAATAAACTTAATGGTAATAAAAAATAAAGTTAATTACATATCTAAGCATGACACAGAAATTCTACCCAAAAGAAATGATGTGTTTATATACAAAAATATGCACATAAATGTTCACAGCATGTTTATTCATATGCTCTAAAACACAGAACAATTTTAATGTCTGTTGGAGTATGAATGGATAAGGAATTTGACATATATTCATACAATGAAATACTATTCAATGATGAAAGCAGAAAGTTGGTCATAAATATAATAACATGAATCTCAGAAACATGCTGAGCAAGAGTAACCTGACACAATATAATTATATTTAAATATAACCCAAGAAAAATCTAATAATTAGTGACAAACAGGACAATATTCACTACCTGAATCTGAGAGTATTTGGGGATTGACAAGGAGGAAGTGAGATTTGGAGGAGCTATGACAGTGTTTCATATCTTAATTATGCTGGTAGTCTATAGAAATACGTAAAGTTGTCAACACTCATGCTGGGATTTGAATTGTGCCCCCACAATACATATGTTTAAGTCCTATTTCCCAAGACATCAGGATGTGATCTCACTTGGAAATAGGATCATCGCATACATACTTAGTTTAGATGAGGTCACAGTGGAATTAGGTGAGCCCTTAATGCAATGATTCGTGACCTCATAAAAAGGGGAGATTTAGAAGTGATATACACACAGGGGAAAAGGGTTGTGGAAACTGAGTTTATGCCAAAAGTCAAATAATGTGCAAAATTATCAGCAAACCAACAGAAGTTAGGAAAGAGGCATGGAACAGATCATTCCCCAGCATCATTAGAGGAATGAGGCCCTGCTAACACCTTGCTCTCAGACTTTTAGCCTCCAAATATGTGAAACAGTAGATTTGTTTTGTAAGTTATTCAGTCTAGGGTGCTTTCTTACAGAGCCCTGGGAAAGTTCTATGACTCATGAAAAGGAATAATAAAAAGTACACATTTAAATGTATTTTGGACCTCAATAAATTCATTCAAAATAGTTGAATATAGTTCATAAAAATCTAATGTAAAAGCCATGTGATCTCTGAGAAAATGTGTGGATTCTGAACATTTATAATTTTTTTTTCTTGTTTTTCTATTTATATATGTGTGTATAATTTTATTAGGTTTCATCAAGTTCTAAACTATATCAGCTAAGTTCTCTCACTAATTTAATTTTCATATCAGTTGTGTCAAGAAGTTATTGTCATTCAGGTAGAACATATACACAAAAGATGTCTAATAGAACATGGTATTATCCAACTAGAAAGAGGCAAAGTTGATATGGAAATATAAATTGAACTAGAAATCTAGTGTTATATCATGGCTTAAATTTAATTTTGCTTGATTATCAGTAATATTTAATGCTATCCTGTATTTGGATGACTTTATACATTGTATATTTTTCTCTTTAACAACAACAACAAGAAAAGATGCTGCAATATCTTCCACTTCTATAATATTCCTACTTTTAGTCATATCCCAGTTTCCAAGTTTGGCTTCATTTTCACTTCCTAAAGTCAGTTGTAATTCCTGCCTTCTCTTCCAAAATCTGGTACTTTTTAATTCTCTGATTATTTCTTTTTCATACTAGCCTGTTCTTGATTTACAATTGCATTCTTTTCTCAAATGTTAATGATAATATTTTCAGAGTTGCTCATCCCTGAAGCACCTGGTTCTTCTGGTGTCAGTTGCTGTGATGTTTGTCTATTTGTACTTGAATTTAATGACTCTTTTTGGCTTCATATGTATGTTTGAAAAACTGGATTGTAAATGTAGGAATCCTGTATGATGAACCTATCATCTGAATAAAGGAGGCCTGACCTGAAGTCCTTTGTATGTGTGGTGACATGAGGATTAGTTGGACCCTTTTGAGGCACAGTGGGAGTCTAAAGAATGAAGTCAGTGAGGCCACATGACAGAAGGCAGATTCTTCAGTCTTCTGTGGTAGGAAGATGGCTATGCTGTAAACAAAAGCCCTCCTCCTACCACAGCTTTCACTGTGGATGCTGAGCTAAGGCTTCATTGCGCTAATAAATCAAGACTAAGATCCCAGCTACAATTCATTTTCAGGATACCCATGAGCGTATTTGTCTTTCTCATTACTTTCAGTTTTATACATTGGCGGAGAGGAGGTAGTTCAGTCTAACCCCTTGAAAAAGTAGTCAGCTAATTTGAAATCTCTGGAATACAAACCTCATCTTTTCTGGCATTCCCTGACCAAATGTTCCTTTTTATCTTTTTCTATGGAAAGCTGAATCTCTGTTCTCTTCTTACAGATCTCCCTACATCTAGCAAATTTATGGCATATTCAAGGATTATAAAATCTTGTAGAATAGTATTTCTAAACGTGGTGCGGGAGGAACTAGTACAGTTGTTCATATTCCCAATGGAAACATCTAGCAGGTATCTAGAGGAAGGGCTTTGGATTTAGAGAACTGGAAATGTGAATTATATTCCCCAAACTCAGGACCGTACACAATGTTGCATAACCTTTCAGCACCTGCGTTTAAGAAGAATAGGAAATAATCACTTCTCCCAGGTTGTGAGAATCAAATAACATATGAAATGTATAGCTGTTTCTAACACATAACAGTTGCTCAGTATATGACAGGTGTTCTATAGGTCATCTTTTTTTCATGTGTGAGCATAATCATGACTGTAATTGACAACTTTTTAAAATTTAAAAATATTTTTAGAAATCATTGAAAAGTTGGTTTCCAAAAATATATTGATGTAGTGCAAGGATATTCATGAAAGTGTAACTAATAGAGTTAATAAGGATTTAGTAGTGGGAGGGCAGTGAAGAATGAAGAAAAATACGGGGAAAGTCACATACAGTATTTAATAAAGTATTAAGTCTTTTGTTTTTAGGATCCTAAACTTTATTTTTACAAAATTATTTCTTTGTTAGTTATGGTTGTGATATTAGTTCTGGAAGATGACTATATTAAGGTAAGCTTTGGAAAAAAATATTCCTATGAAATCTGCTTTAAGATTTAAAATTTTAATTCATGTCATTAATTTTTGATTACTGGTATGTTATTGACTGCCTAATTCTTGATAAATGATCATGAAATTTTGGTTCAACCATAATTTGCTTCTCGAAAGCTATGTGAGATCTTCCTTGTATATAATCTATCTCGCCCTTTTCTGCTCCCAAACACCTACTCATCTACCTTCTAAAAATATCTGAAGTACTTATTGTCTTCCAAATGTTTTATAATTACAATCACTTCATATATTTCAGATTTTTTCTTCTTTATAACCTCACATCTCATGTTATTCAAGTTTTCTCTTTCTATAGTGCTTCTAAATGAATATTTTCTCTTCCACATAAAAATAACTAAATAACTAAAGGTTCTTTTGGATGTGTAAATTGAAAATGTAAAAAAAAAAAGTTAAATAATTTGGTTGGCTTTACAGACTTCTACTATTAAGTATGTTATTTATACTACTGTCAATAAACCAAACTTATGAGAATTACATGGATTGTGCTTATTTATCTTAAAACAATTTCTAAATCAAAGCTGAAAATAAGACTTCAAAGCATGATTGATTTTAATGTTTATAGGAAATGAATAAATTCACCAGCAGAAAAAAGTAACATTTTATAGATTTTTAGTCTCAAAGGATAATACATTTTTCATAGAAACAACTATACCACCACTATAGGTACCATAGTAAGGCAATATTTATACACAAGCCCATTTACCATTATGAAAATCAGTGGCAGTGGCAATAGTAATGCAATACATTAGTTTGTCCTTGTTAGACTTTCAACTATTATACTTCCTGGCCTGCAGGAGTATTTGCCAGGATACAAGTAAAATGTGTGACCTCAATTTTAACAATACACTGAAAGCTCTGGCTGCTCATGCTCAACCCAATATTTACTATATGACAACTAACAGTGTCTTCATACCATACTTTGTCTTAATTCCGTTCCCAAGAAATCAAACATTTTAAAAGTTTCATTTGGATATTAAAGGATTATTTTATACAAAATAACAAATGCAATATCAAGACAATATTCTATGTACTTAGAGGAAAAAACTGTGCAAGTACTAAGTGAAAAACAACTTGAGATTTATACTAGGTAACAACATAGCTTTGGACTGGGGGAAATATGATATAAAAGTTTCTTTCAGTTTTAAAGTTCAACGTTGTAAAATGCACCAGATAATTTTTGAAGGTCATTCACATTCAATATTTAGAGTCCTTTTATTAGTGGCATATACAAAGCACCATGTAATAAAATATATGAAATGTAGAACAATCATGACTATGTAATTAACTGTAGAAATAACTGCTAAGAAAATATAGCAATATTTAACACAGGATTTCTAAAACCATTACATATTCATTATTTTTCCCAAAGCTAATGTCCCATGTTTTATTTTATAGACTTTGTATATCATGATTTATATGCATTTGGCACTGGGGGAGCTGAAAATAGTTTCTATTTTCTGTACAGTAATGTTACAGTTTTATACAAACTCCAGAAATATGGCATTTGGAATAGCCTTTGTGATCCCCTTCCAGGTGTTCCATTTCACACAACAGCAAACACTCTGAATGCCTTTCCCCCTGGAGGATTCTGTAAACTGCAAAAAATGCAAACAAACAAACAAATAAAAAATATATATATATATATATGTCACCTTCACATATAATCCTTCTAATAAATCATAATGTCTTGTGACAGTCAAGAAAGCAGCTCCATGAATCCAGATGGTCAATGTTCTTAGACCACTATAATTTATAGTTACTAGAAAGTTCAAGGATGACATAATTCTTTAACTTTGGTTGCATGTGCAGCTAGCTTACTAAATAAATTTAAGATTATAGGAAAAATAGGAGCCTCTACAGAACTTCATATATTCTAGAGCATGCCCTCATATATTGCTTTTCAATTTAATAAATCAGAGTTAGGCAGCTATTATTCCATTTCATAGGGAGATACTGAGATTCAGGTTTGCAAGTGATCTGGATACTTAAAAGTTAACTATGACTTTTAAAAAGTGGTTGATATCTAAGAAATGCTATAACAAATGTTTATTATCTTTTCCTGAGTCTGACAAAATTTAACTGATATTTTTGTCATACAGATTAATGCTTCTTAACATTTATAGTTTTAATAAAAAATATTATTGAGGAAATCCAGTGGTCAAACATGAAAAGACGTACTACCTTTTCCATTAAAATGGAAAAATACAAATATATACCCACAGAACACTTTCTTATTCTTGGTGGTACTTTTAAAACTAAATTAAAAGTAATGCAGAACTATACATTTTACTTTTTATTGTTTGTTTTGTATTTGGCAACATCAATCAAATTATATTTAATGTCTAAAAGCTAAAGAGGACTACTAGGTTAATCATTACTTAATTTCATCAACTGTGCAAGCTTTCGAAGTTTTCACATTTTTGCATATTTTGTTTTTGTTTTTGTTTTTGTTTTTGTTTTTTGTTTTGGTACTGGGGATCTAACTCATAACCTTGCGCTTGCCAGGCAGGCACTTACGCCGCTGAGTTAAATCCCCAGAAATTTTCTTAAAAATTGAAAAATACTTAAAAATCAATACAGTAAGTGCTAAGATATAGTACAATTCCTCCTACATATTTATTCAAAGAAGACAGTTTTAGAATGGGAAAAATATAAGGTCATCACAAATACAAACACACACACACCAGTTTTCTCATACAAGCAGATGGCCAATCTAAAGCTATTTGTTTCATTTACATTTTCAGACTAAGTAGTCTAGGAGGTGGAGGTGTTTGGTGTTTCTTATTTGTCCACAGTGATACGCTGGAAAAATGTGTATCTTTAAGCTCATAGACCTAGTGCTGAACCTGAGCTTCAATATTAAGTTACATGACCTTAGGCATGTTAACTATTTAATCAGTTTGACTCCCTGTTAACACACATACAAATTAGGATTTACAGAATCAAAATTACAGAGCTGTTAGTGGAGCTGAGCTAATATACAAGAGTCTAGTGTCTGTAATATTCATAGTAGCTACCCCAAAATAACTAATATTCTCAGTTTTATTAGGATATTGGCTACCATTTCATAGTTCTAAAATAAACTTAACAAGTACGAAAGGTAAATGAACTCTTATCACTCAGAATAGATTATAAAAGAGTACATGGGATTCTATAATTTGAGAATCTACTTTATATGACATATCTGTACAGCCAGGCTTGGAAGTAGGGTACAGGGAAGTCATCATCTTAGAAATGATTTCTTGGTACATAATCTTATCTGAAAACAGATGCTAAATACGTATCTGTCTCTTTATGAAGATGACACACAAATAATTAAGATACAAAACCTGCATGGCACATCAATTGCTGTTCTTTAGAAAAACTACCATATATGTGAATCTTTCATTGGCAATTTTGAAGAATTCAGCAAATATCTTAGAGGGATTATTTTTTCTCTGTCTATACAAATAGAGCTGAATATTACTTCTATACATGCCAATAATTTTTAAAAAATGCTAAAGATTCATTTCTTATAATGTTTGCTAATACTTGATAGAGTCACATAAATTTTCTCATATTACTAAAATATGTAACATTTAATGGGTTAAATACCATGAAATGACCTAAAAGATTTCATTTATATAATGCTAGGCATCCAACTTTCAATCAAAGAGAACTTGATTCTATGGAAAATCAGACTCATTGTTTTTGTCAAATACTTTGTCAGATAACTGGATTAGAGAAATACTCAGTGCCTTGCTTACCTAAAAAAAAGAAATATAAAAAAAATCTAGAAAATCCAAAAGAGGATCAAAGAAATCTCCTAATTATAAGATCAATTAACAAAAGAATGGTTCTGATTCCTAATCTGATTTTTATGCTGAACTTTATAAACCTGCAGGAGACAGGCCCTTCTGGTACTACGGCGTCTCCCATCTCGGGAAGACTGGCTATAACACAAGTGTGTAAAGGAAATGCACTAGTTTAGCCACACAGCCTCCAATCCAGCCTAAAGTGGATCCATCATAAAACAATCATAAATAATAAGATAGATGGCATAATACAAATCCATATAATTTGCTTTATTTTTACCTTTCTGAGAAGATTCCATTCTGAAAAGAAGCAGTGTAAGTCTTCCTTTTGTCCACAGGCATAACATCAACATAACCTCCATGATTTCGAACGACCCCAGCATGTACTGCTGCCCTGCAGATACTGGATAGCTGAAGAAGCAAGCAAAGAAATTGCTGTTATTAGGAAATATCTCCTGAAATTACTCAATTTACTCTTCCATAGGACTGAAGTCCCTGATTTCTGTCTATCTGCTACTAGCAGCTACTGGGTGATATTCTGCACATAGAGGAATGTTTCAAAAGTCTCAATGTCAAGCCAATTCTGAGCAAATCTGAAGGCAAATGTTATGGATGGCTTCCAAGGCAAGATTCCTCCCCATTTAATCTAGCAAACATTTGTCCACCCAAACAGCAAGCTTTACTAGTCAAAGCAATAGAGAGCACATTAGCTCCTATTAACTCTTCAAGGGCCTGTCAGTCGTTCTAATTTTAGCCTTTAATAATGTATATTGAATCAGTCTGAGCAAATACACACTGGATAATCTGTTCATTTAAGTTCATTTTTATTCAATTACATTCATTTTTAAGTCATGTGCAATTTAACTGTATTTCTACATATAATAGTCCATTTGCTAAAATATAGGTATATATTAAGAGGGAGGTTTTTCCTATTAAATAATATAATCTATGCACAGATATTTGCCTGAAAGAATAACCTCAAGGAGAATATAAAAACTAATCATATCTTCCACCTAGAGTTGCAATGCTCTTCACCCAGGTTTCAAGGTTCTGACACAAATGCTAGAAAGATTCTATGTTTATACTGCATCAGTTATATAAGCTGAATTGGATAAGATTTCTATGGAGGAAAAATTATTGTTTCAGGTACAGTACCTTCAGATTTTTAAAACTACTGACTTCTAAAATAATTTCTTTCAGAGCCTACATTTTAACATTGGCTTTAATTCAAATGCTCCAGTACGGTTTGTGGATAGCTGAGTTTAGCCTGAGAAAATCCCACAACAGGAAATACTTGAAATGTTTCAGTATACAGAAATCCACCTCACAGCCCCATCGGCCTTCCCCGATGCTGCTGGTGTCTTCCTATCTCTGTGCACATACAGTGATTTAATGTGCTTTTTTAAGTTCACATAAGCGTGTGTATTTTACATGACCTTGCTTTATTACTGTGCTCTGAACTCTGAGGCATCAGTCAGTATTTATTAGTTCAGAGAGCCTGAAGGCCAAGCTGCTTAATCCTTCTCATACTTTTGCTTTATCACAAAATACCATATATCTAAACCTGTGTCCTTCCTCTGACATGGCATTCTACTCATCATCCTAAACCCGACATTGAATTCATAACTGTATGAAATTCATAACAAATGGAATTAAAATAATTCTGCACACATTTCAGCATTTATCCTCCTCTGTTAAAAGGGTATTATCAGCATTTTCTCCCCAAGCCAACAAAAGTGCTTAGATATAACATTTACTAAATCCAACCACTTATTGTTTTGAGGCTATTTTTTCCTTACAGTTATGTAGTCAGCAAGCATTCCAACTGAGTTCAAGTTCAGAACTTTTTTCTCATATTCATACTTTATAATAACATACATTTTTGAAAAGAAAATAGATTTTACCTATAAGTACAGTGGAATTGCTTATGGAATACAGAAGTTAAGAATGTATAATAAACTAAAAATGAAAATTCAAAGCAGTAGAATGTACAAGTTCTAACTCTATAAATGGAAAGAAAAAGAGAAGAGGGAATGGGAGGAAAACAGAGAGGAAGAGAAGTTGGCTTATTCTTACCTTTCTATATCAACCTTATTTGAACATAGAATGTATTTTGTAGGGGCTGACAATTGATAGTTTAATCTCTTACTTTGTCCTTACCATATGATAATTTTTACATCTCTAATTTACTCTTCAAATGACCTACATAATACATATTACCTATCCATTTCATTGAGATAGGAAGATAAAATGCTCTACGAATATAGATTCTAACCAAACCATAACTTCAGTGAGATGGCTTGAAGGTACAGAAGTATGTATGATATTCTGAAATGTTCTTTATCAGAAATCGCTAAAACTAAAGGTTCCTGATAGCTATATGACTAATCTGTTAGTTTATCAAAAAAGAATCGTTTATACTTTCATTGTTTGATTGTTTGATCATCTTTTTCATACCTATACCTTATAATATGAATAACTACTTTAAAGATTAACAATATGCAATATAGTAACCATTGTTAATCTATTACTTTGTTTTGAAATGCTCCATCATTTTTATTCTTTTTTCATTTTAAAATTTACAAAAATAACAAAAAAAAGTTTTTGTACTTAAAAGGAAAACGTGGAGAGAATGATTTCCTTGGAAACCAGATATTCCCATTCCTGATCATTTCTTTCTTTATTCTTTTTGATACATGTTTATGTGTAGGTTACTTGCTTAGTATCTGATGTTACTCACTGTGTGCTCTAAATCCTATTAAGGCAAGAACAAACCCATGTTATTCCTGACTTGCCAGACATCAAATTAAGTGATGAAAAAAAAAAAATGAATGAATTGCCCATCTGCTGCCTTCAAGGAACTTACAAACTAATACAAGAAATAAGGTAGTAGCAATCATACTGTTTTGTAAAACAGTCGAAATGCTAAATGGGAAAAAACAGTAAGAGTTAAAAGAATAACTTCACACTTGGATTAGGAAAGCCAATGATACAACTCACAGAGAAAATGGTAATAATTTAGGATGTAAAGGTCAGCCATAATTTTAACAGAAATTTTTTTAGAAAGCACGCATTTCAGAGAAAGGAATATAAGCACAAAAGCAAAATCAAGGTACCTGCAGTACATGTAAACTTCAGATTAAAAATGGCACAAGACTGGAGCATGAGAGAAACAGAATCAAAGAATGATTTCAAGGGTGAAGCTAAACTGAAAAACAAAAAACTTAGACCTAAATGAACTTTTTGAGAGAAATAAAGTGGTAGTGTGCTTATCTCAGGCCTTTTTAAACAAATTTCTGTGATATTCAACTGAATATGTGCATCAAGAAGAAAACTCCTGTTTCTGCAACTCTTAGAAACCTGTAATGATTTCTAAATGCACTTTTAGTCCTCATCTACATGTTTCAAGAGTGCACTCCCTTCTCTCAAACTAATTTGACTACTGCCCCTTTCAGCTCCAACTCTCACCAAAGCTATTTGCTATGTTCCATGAAGCACATTTATTCTCACCCCAAGGCCTTTGCAGACGTCATCTATCCTACCCGGAATGTGTTCTCTATTCGTCTTAGCAGCAAAGCTTAAAACCTGCCTGAGAATGCACCGACCAATACTGAAGCCATCTCAGGTAATACTCCTCGTCCAATCCCATTAAAGGCATAGATTATAGCATGCCTGAAACTAGTTCCTTTTTGTATGATGTATGATTGAAAATGATATGGTGAATGTTTAGTTTTTAGAAATATTATAGTAAAAGACATATTGACATTGTAATTACCCTCAAAATATACTCTACTATTTATGTTAAAGGATTTTCTATTTTTGATACTATACTCTTTTCAACACATCCTTTGGCAAAGAAATATTGTTTATACATTTGATGACATCTTAATTGTCTAGTGTATACTTCAGAAACTAAAGAACCAAAGGAAGACTAATAAAAGGCAAAATGTATTTTCCTTTCCAAGAATGCTTTGAGACTATTTCTTTTAAACATTTGGCATAAGATATGGGGGAAATATTAAGAAAAATTTAGTCAAAGTACATAATTGTGTATTCATATTTGCAGAGTGAAAATTTGAGAACATGTCTATCTGTACAGAAACTATTCCCTTGCTCTGTGTAGAAAGGCAGATATGTATACTCTTATAGATACATGAATACCGAGAACTGTAGCAATTAGGATACTTACATCAGAATAAACTCGAGATCCAATTACACGAGCATAATGTGGATTTGCTTGCATACAGTTACGAGGACAATACACTCTGGGAAAAAAAAATATATGTAAAGTAAGCTGGTTGCTTTGTTCCTTCTTATTGATAAAACAGTAAGTATTCAAATACAGAATTAAATTCAACATCATAAACTCCATTCATCCTTTCTCTCTCAAAATGGGCCAATTATACAGAGAATGCAGTTGACACAATTGCTTCTTTTTATCCACTTCCAGGTTTTAGCATTCATGTGATTTTTAAAAATTTAGTGAGGGAAAAATATAAATAAATAGAATTTAGTCAGGAAGCCTTCTAACTTGGAGGTTCAAAGCATTAAAAAGTCAGACATCATCTCTGTGTATCTGAGAATTTGTATTCAATGTGTCTATGAAACTTAGAAAAAGATGATGAGCAACCTGAGTCACTGTTTCACGACATCTCCTAATTTCCATAAATTCACTTTTTGTTACCAAGTTCAGTTCATGGCTTTAAGTATCACTTATAAATTGCTGACTTCCAAATCTCTTATTCTAAATCTGATTATCCTACTGCTTATTTAACAGCTCCACATAGAGTCAGGATGTATCTCAAATTCATTTGGAGTGAAATAAAATTCTTAACCTCCTTTAACTCCCAAACCCTTTTCTTCTGTAAGCCTTCTATTGCAGTACATGGCAACTCCACTGTTACTAGAACCTCAGCACAAAATCCTCTTTCTACCTTGGAGCCTTCTCTTTGTCTCTTACCTTTCATTCAACCCAGGAGCAATTTGTACCCACCATACATTAAAATACACTGAAGAGTAGAGGATAACAAGCCCCGTGACCACAGTAACTATGGACTATATCATGCATCACCTAACTTACTGCTACAGGCTCTCCTGTGATCTCTCCTTGCTTCTGGCTTGGCCCTCCCTACAACTTATTTACACACAGTTAAAACACACAAGTCCAAACACACCATCCCTCTTTTCCAAATACTCCAGCAGCTTTCTTTCTCATTCAGAACAAAGGAAAAGATTCTCAGACTGAATATAGCCCTAGAATGCACACCCATTACCCCCGACTTTCCCATTACAACCACCCTGCCACTTTCTGGTCCTACAGTAGTCACACCGGCCTCACAACTCCTCCTCAATCCCACACAACAGGCTCTGTTTCAGTGTATTTGCACTTCCCCTTTGCACGGTATGTTTGTCCTTTAGACATCCTATTGCTTTACTGATATCTGATTAGTTTTAGTCATCTAAAAGAAATTTCAAAAACCTGTATTATTTAAACATACAGTTCAATTATTACTGTTTAATCAAAAAATTTTATCCACTCGCAGAGTGTAAGACACTGCCAAGTGGTACATTTTTCACATCATCTTTTCTTAATTCATGCTCTCTCTGTCTCTGCCTCTCTCTGTCTCTCTCTCTCTCTCTCTGTGTCTCTCTCTGTCTCTCTCTCTCTCTCAGAAACATATATATTCATGCACTAAAAAAAATATAAACTAAAACTAAAAAACATAATTCACTATACATGGTAAATGAGAATCTTGACTATGTAAAAATCACTGGTGGATGATGATAGCAATACTTTTTCTAAGAGTATTTCAAAAACATTCAATGAAAACTACTTGTGCCATTTGAGGCAGATGTTGCTTAGGATAGCAATATCCAGCATGGACTATATATACTTTATGAAACATGTAAGCAAAGTCTATTTAAATATAAGTAAGAAGTAAATTGTTATAACTGAATTAAAGTGCTGACTATTATGAGACACTGGCTTGGGTTTGTGCAAGAGAAGGGGTGCTCCCATTGACTGGAAAATAATCTCACTGTATTTGAGAACTACCCACCCTCTAGTTGTAAAACCACCTGCTCTGGCCATAGGACCATGCTGTGTGAACTCTGCCTTGCTTGTCTGGCTCTCCACTTGAGGGCGGCCGAGGTCAGCAGCTCTGAGTAGATGCTGTCAGCCTCTACTTAGAAAGTTCAGGTAAAAGAAAGACTGGGGGAAGGAAGTTTCATTTAATTTTGTCTAATCTGTTTTAAACACCATGTTACATACTACTGAGAAGGTAGGTAGTGACCTAGTAAACATTTCTTTACATTTTGCCTGTAAACTTTGAATAACAATGGTGACGTATTTAAATGACATCTGTTTTTACATTGTGAGGATTCAGTAGATTTTAAAGACTAAAGTGTTTATAAATATACGTAAAGCAGGATAAAGGCACATAAACAATTTATACTGGGTTATGGTACTAAATAACAGTTCATTTTGTGTCATCCTGCAGCTGTGCAGACTCTCAAGCACATGACTGTGCAGGTAAATCTTATTTCTTCATGTTCGTGTAGGGTTAATTGCTTTTCATTTATTTTCTCTTGCCATTCTTCTCCAGCTCTTTATGGGACATGAAATTCTAAGAATGATGCCACAACTGTTTGGTTCCCAAAAAGTTATAAACTATCACATAAATAACACCAACTACGAAAAGTTTCATGAGAAAAGACAATCTTGGTTTCACTAGTTTCTAAAATAAAAAAAATTAGAGAGGCTTTCTAGAGACTTAAGATCAACATTATGTACAAATTATTGATCCTACTACTTTGTTATATCAACAACAATGAAAGATAAACTTAAATTTTAAAGATTTATATAATTTTCCTACTGGGGATGTTTCCTTTTCTGAAGCCAAGAAACAGGAAACTTGTCTATTAATATTTTAATGATTGATTTTTCTCTTTTGGAACCATATTCATAGAGATAAAACAACCATTTTTTGAGCATCTGTAAGAGAAAAGCTTTGTGATAGAATGCTCCACAGAAATTACCTTGATTATTTATTTCTCATAAATCTAGTCATATGGTTGGTATGGTATGTAGCAGATATTTAATATTTATAAATATGTAATTTTAAAATTCATGCTTTTTATATGTATCATGATGCTAAAATTTACCTAGCAATGTCTCTCTCTATAAAAAAAATCTGTGAATACAGGAGTATGGAAAATCTGAAAAAGAAATTCTTCAAAATATTATAGGATTACAAAACAAACCATGATTTAATCAAATCTGTGAGCTTTCATAACAGCATAATCGCAAAAATCCTGGTAACAGATTATAGATCTATAATTAAAAAGCCTGATGGAAATTCATTTGGGTTAAAATTGGAAAAATATGTGATGCATTTCATGTAGCAAGGGTTCCTCAAATTACTCCACACATCTTGTAATCTGATTTCAGTAAATACATAATTGAAGGATTCAAAAATTCCCAGATCAGCATGCATCAAGTTAGCTGAATGAAAACATTACGATAGCATTCTTTTATTAGAGATAAAAAAAATTGTTTTCAAACAGAAACAAGTTAGCTATTTGTACGTGAAGGAACTGATAGTTTATATCACATCTGTAACTGAGAAACTCCCCAACAACAGAAAACGAAGTACTCACTTCTTATATTAACATCACAGTTTTGTGTTACCTCATGAACAGCAAATCTCATTCTTTAAGTAAAACACTGCTTTACTTATAAAAGGACAAATAATGAAGATTTACCAAAGTAAATAAATCTTGTCATAAAAATTAGGCTCCTTAAATTTTTTTAGCAAATATAGTTTTTCAAACTACAACTATATCTCTAACTCTCATTACTGGTTTTTAGAAGGGTGGATACTAACATTAATAGAAGTAATGTGGATAGCTTTAAGACCCGATATGTGGGAACACACTTCAATTTTCCTATGTACAGTTTTCCTCTTAGCTTCCCCAAGAGAAAGTCTTTTAAAAATTATTTTATAGTAGATAAACTCTATTGTAATTCTTTTGAAAAGTGTATGCAAAACAAAAAATGAAATAAATGCTGAGGTGGGCAATTGTTTTCAATTTCTTCACAAATTACAATTTGATTCATTTAAGGATTGGTTAAAAAAATTTAATCAATTATGTCATGAGCCAAGCATGGTAGTACATGCCTGTAATCCCAGCACTCACAAGGCCGAGGCAAAAGAATCGGCACCAGTTTGAGGCCAGCCTGGGCCACATAGTACATTCAAGGCCAGCTTGAATTATAGAGCAAGACCCTGTCTCAAACAAAACAAAACAAAACAATAACAATAATAATAATAATGTCATTTTAGTTTCTATTGGAAAAACTTGATATGAAAGCTATGGAATGAATACTTTTATTCATCCAAAATTCATATGTTGAGGTCCCAACACCAATGTGCCTATTTTTGGAGACAAATCCTTTACAGAGATAATTAAGGTTAAATCAGGTGATAAGAGATGAGCCCTTATCCAGTAAGATTAGTGTTCTTAAAAGAAGAAATACAAAGGAGTAAACCCTTTCTCCTGCCACAAAAATAAGGACACAAAAATAAGACAGCTATCCACAAGCTGCAGAGACAGAGTTCCACCAGGAGCCACACCAGCTGGCACCTTCCCCATCACAACTGCAAGAAATCATTTGTGTTGTTTATGCCAACCAGTCTGCCATGGTTTTCTATAATAGCCCAAGTAGAGTAAGACAGATCTCTTTGTAGCACGTGTGAACACACAGATCATATGCACAAGCCCCGCTATTGCTGAATAGCAGTAAGCACTTTTGCATTTGGAGAAGGCACACCAGAAGTGTCTGGAGTGCATGTAGTTTACGATGTCCCACTACTTTCTCCTAATCAGCTGCTCAGGATCATATACAACTATGAATGCTAGAAGGAACAGAATCTCATGTAAAAACAGGTACCACAAGAACAAAGCCACAGATATGTATGTATGTGTGTATATATGCATATACAGATTCTGCTAAAAATGTATACATCAGGAAAAGAAAAACTTGTATGAATATTTTAATGCTAAATTTGTTAAGACATCATGAGACTAACGCAAGTTACCTCTGGTCTCTACAATTACAAAAGGGTCTCAAAGTGGTGAGCATTAGCTTCCAGACATTAGTATGGCAAACTGTTGAAGTATGTATATATTTTTTTGGCAGATTCTGCACAACTTACATATATATATATATATATATATATATATATACACATATATATACTTTTTAAATGAGAAAATTTGGAAAATAGTACCTCGGACAATGTGAAGCAGGCTTATGAAATGGACAGAGTTGTTCCACAGTAGTTTCACAAGTTACAGCCTGAACTGAAAAATTAAAGCAAAAAGCAGTAAGTAAATCCTTAGAAGCAAAAGTATACTACACAGTAGTGAGAAAATAAGATTTAAAAAGTGCTAACCTGTTACTTTAGAGACTGTGAAGGAATTGGCAGACTGATATTTACTGAAAATAAAAGATTAGAAATGTCAGTCATTAGCTTGTAGGCCTAATTGCAATAATTATAATCACAATAATTCTTGGTATTTTTCAGATATACACATACTTTATCTTTTTAAACTTTATTTTATTAAAACATATACATAATACTATGACATCTGTTTGGTTCTAAGTCTATTATCTTCACTTATGAACCAAAGCCCTATCACTCTTAACATTAGAAAGTAGTTTTTTTATTATTAATCTCTATTTCTAGAAAAACAACACACACCTTCATATTTGTTTTTTCTTAAAATTAAAAATCTCAAAATACTAATTACCTATCTCCATAGAATCAATCTACTTAATCTTTTACAATAGTAAATAAAAGGCATTCTTTTAAAAAGATTATAAAATAGTAGGTTCCTTTAAAAGAGTGTGCATTATTCATTTTTTTTTCATCTTAGTATCTAGGAAAATGTTTATAGTAAATGAATGAAACCTTGCTCAATATATTTTATTATTAAAAACAGTAACATAAGATTAAGTACACCAATTTATCAAAAGTTTAATTAGTTCATATATACTCAGATTTTGAGAAAAATACCTATAGCAAAAGGTAAGGTTTATTTGTTGATGATATTTTATCATAGTACATTCTCTGAATATATTAGATCAATACTGAAGGTATGAACTCTATCATTTTTTTTAATTCAGTGGTTAGTATTCATTATCTGTCATGTGATTGCCCCAAGTAACATTGTTTGAGGCACAAATACATAACCTATTAAATATAGCATGCTTCATATTTTAAGAGAATTTCTATAATAATAAAAAATCTAAGAGAAAAAGTAAATAGGCTAAATGTTGTTTAACACAACACCCAGTATTTGGCTTACTAAAGCCATTAACTAATAGGTATTTTTATTAATTGCAATTAATAAATACTTGCTGAATGAATATGCTAATAAATATTTCTATGAATATATTGCTAGAATGGATAAAAACCATACATCAAACCTTTGAAAGAATTTTATAGATAGGTCACTCAAGACACTTGCAAAGGTTTTTAATAAATTCATTTTATAATTATAAATTCCAGTTTAAACCAACTGCAGAGTTTCACGCAATTGGACAGTCATAAAAGAAAAAACACTTGTTGTATTTCCTAAAACAAGTATTCTGTATGAAATTGAAAATGTTTATTTTACTTATAAGAAAAAGGTACTACATAAAGATAATTCAGAAGCCTACGTTTTTCAACTTTTTATTTTATTTTATTTATTTATTTATTTATTTTTTTGCGGCACCAAGGATCAAACTCACAACCTTGCACCTGCCAGGGCAGGTGCTTAAGCCACTGAGCCGAACTTCCAGCCCTAGTTTTTTGAGGCAGGGTCGCACTACTTAGCTCAGGCCGGTCTTTATGCTCGTGTTGTACCCCAAGCCAGCCTCGAACTCACAATGCTCCTCCTACCTTAGCCTCCCGAGTGCTGGGATTAAAGGCATGCGCCACCACGCCCGGCTATTCAACTTTTTATTTTAAAATAAGTCATTCAGTTTACTTAATATGAGAAATATTTAAAACTTAATGAATGCTTTTGATGTTGTGCTAAATTGCATTTAAATGGACAAATGACGAACATAGTATATTATCTATTTAGAGAACTACTCAAAACTCTTTTACCTAATAATCTACTTTATCTCTCTCTCTCTCTCTCTTTTTTTTTTTACAACAGGGCCTCACTGTGTAGCTCACGCTGGTCTTGAATTTACAGCACTCCTCCTGCCTCTGCCTCCTGAGTGCTAGGACTACAAGACTGAGCCACCACATCCAGCTACTTTATCTTATTAACAAAGTTATTATTAAATGAAATAAGTCATTTTTCCTAAACAAGGCAGAGAAAGTACATGTATTAATTAGCCTCTCCTAGCGTATATTTTATCAGGACTGAAAAATTTACTACTTTGCATCAAGAATTAACTAAAATTTTATACATTCTTAATGAAACTCTCAAAGCTTCAGAGCTGTAGCATGCCCTTTATAAGCAAAACTGTTCCACTTTAAATTTAGATTATTCTTTCTTCTTTTCATCTATGAAACTCAGGTAATTAACATGAACCTTGAAACTTACCAACTTCTCTCAAATTTTCCCTTAAATTCTTCTGTGCTTTGTTCTATAACCATGTGAGAGCTCAATATTACAATTTAAAGTCATCTGGTCCAAACGACCATTTGGATACTTACCCAATTGTTTGCACACCATTTCTATTGGATTTAATGAAATAATGTTTTCTTCCTTGTCTAGTGACATCTACCCAGCCACCTTCATTGTCTATTATGCCATAATGAATTGCAGCTCTACAGATGCTGGATTGCTTAAAGAAAAGGAAAAGACACAAGGACATTAAGATGTCTGAGCTCTATCTACAACCACTTTCTACTGATGACTTTAAATTTTGTAAATATTTCTGAGAAAAATATCTACACTTCAAGTAAGTGGTTATACTTCTCATCAAATAATTAAATGTTTCTAGAAAGGTTCTATTCCTAAATAATTACATTTTTTATACTTACCATTTCATAATGTACACTGCCAATTACTTTAGCTTTACTATCCAAACAGCCAGCGGGGCATTCATATCTGGAGAAAAGCAATTGAGAATAAAATTTAGTTTTTCTAAATAATGTCTATTTAATGAGATATAAAATGAAAATACTTCTATTTTTTCAATTGATTCTAAGAATAATAGTTTCTATTACCTATTGCAGGTGGTCCCTTTGCACTGGTCTCGTAACCTTACTTCACAAGAGACAATTTGGGCTAAAGATTAAAAAAAAAAAAAAGAGAGATAATTTTGATAATGTGAATGTTTCTATAATTCATTATGCATAATGTAATGACAGGTTTCATTTTTCTCATTGTAAAAATATCCAAATAAATAAAGTATAGATGAATACGCATTTAGGTAAAACTGTTAAATTTTTAAAAATAATCTGGAGGTCTTACACATTTGCTGTGTGCTTACGACTTCATTTCTATTGGTATCATCTGATCTTGTTCGAACTCGGATGTCACGAACTTGTGCCTGCTGACGTTCAATTTCATTTGTTTCTTCTTCTTGAGGAGGATAATAACTGTCTGACCCTTCTGTTTCAGAGAGTGAATTTAAGAAACATAAATTCCATTTCATACGGGCACAAATTACTAAATAACAAAATGTTTTTATACACTTGTTTAATAATTGAAAGTAGAAAAATCAGTATTTCCATTGGCAAAGATTTTGGCTCAAGGTCCCGTTATTACATACTGCGCTGAAGTAAATGAAGTACACACAGAAGCCTTTGATTCATTTATGTTAGCATCTGGTTAATATTCAATGGAGTCATTTCTAAATTCTGCTTATATTTCAACATGTAATTGGTGTTTGGTGTTCAAAATGACACCATGAAATCTACACAGTAATCTAGTAAATTTGACGTTTAGGGAAATTTGAATTTGTTTTCCCAAGTGGAATCATGTTCTTGGTATTTCGAGAAGGATCACATTTTGAATTCGCCCAAATAGAAATGTGGCATTAAGATGGATTGACATGCCTCTGTTATTTACCACAACAGCCATTTCCACAGAAAAATCATTTTCTCTTTTAGAAAATACTTCAATGTGCAAGACATTAAACTTGATAATAGATAATGACTTCAAGCTTTGATTTAACTTTTCCCCAAAACTGGCCTATATCAAGGGTTCATAAATGGTACATTCTCAAAATGTGTCATTATTCTTATGTGGGGAATTTATAATCTAGAAAAAAGGGATTATAAAGTCAGAGGAAAACCTAAAGTGGTCAATAGTAAGGCAGAAAGGTTGCAGGTTTAGGGGTAGAGAATAAACACACACACACACACACACACACACACACACACACACTATGAAAAGATGCTGTGCATGCTTCTAGGAATTTAAAAATGACTTATACAGCAAAGTGATATAAATGAGTATTTCTTGTCTGTTCAGTAGAGGTAATAAGCATTCAGTCATTAAAGGAAAACAAGACACATCTCTTTATGAACACTAAAAAAGGTCTGCATGTATTTACATTTTTTCTAACATTCTTCATCTACACAAATCTTCATTTAATCATCAATAAGAAAAAAAAGCAATACAGTAAAAAATGTCCATTTGAATGGCCAGAGCATGAATTTTCACAGAGCTCTGTCATATGCATTTTCTCTTCATGCAATATAAAAGGGACACCATAATTATACTTACTTTTCAAGATTTTAAATGCATTTGAGAGCACTAACTTTACAAAAGTTTTATAATACTATTATATTTTGTTGTTATTTTGGCATGAGAAATTATCCAGTCTGCAGCGAAAGATAGATATCAATGTAATTCAACAAAAATGATGCGTCAGTAATATATATTTGGAAGGATTTTTATGAAAGGGTTTGAAGTGCTAAAAATGAGTTGTGTTCAACAGTTAAATCCTTAATAATTATGATGGCTATGGAAATACTTCTACTTAATATAAAACAATGGCCTTTAAAAATATATATTATCATTCCGGAGTAACTTCAAAGTAGAATTAAAAGTGGTTATCTGATAAAATCATGTAACTCCCCTTTCAGTACATATTGATACAATTCACTTACTAATATTATAAAATTATAATGTAAAAATAAATTACAAATTAAATGTATTTAAGTAATTTTTCAAAATACTCGAAATACAGTTCTAAAAACTTTTCACATAATAATAAAGTATACTTTTGGATTTTTGTGTGTGTGTAAATTGCTGAAAATAGAACCCAGCACCTTGTATATGTTAAGCAAGACTGTACCCCTGAATTATACAATCAGCAGACATTTGAATATTTTTAATCACAAGTTAATGCAGAGTTCAATTAAAATATAAATCAAAGTGAATAGTACAGTAAAATAACACTTACCTTTGTAACACAAATTTTCTCTACAGCCTCCTCCAAAACTCGGAGGGCAAGCAGAACACGGTCGTCCATGCTTATAAGGGGCATGGCCCCACCAGTTTCCCCTTAAAGAGATGATGCACTCCAGTAAGGGGTAGTGTGACAGCATGATTTATAAGACATTGCAAAAACCACTATATATGAACCTACTAGGTAATGATCTTTGTGTGTTAGATTTAGGACATGAACATATTTTAGTATGGAGTCCTTTTAGTTACTTGGTTTACATATAGATTACCGTCTCATTCTTTTCAAACTTTCAAGCTAATTTGCTATGTGTAGTACTAAAAATTTAAAAATCTAACTTTTTCAGCACATGAAATTCTATTATGGAACATTCACCTGTATTTCATATGCTCTAATACATACAGACCATAAATTTACATTTGACACTAAGAATTGGTTCTGTAAAATTTTTAACAAAATCATGCAAATGGTCAGATGCAAATAAATTCCTCAATTCTCTCTGATCAAAATCTAAATATTTATGGAATAGAATAGCTCAATGAGTAAAACTAAACATATAATATGATTCCTGTCTTCAAGATTGTATTTTCAATTTTCATATCCCTTTAGCACTGACTTTCATACATAGCAGGCAAGTACAATCACTGCCATATTGAAGGAACTGAATTAAAACATATATTACTCAGTACACTTTGAAAATGAGAAAAGATCAGAATATTAAATTACTTTCATACTGTTTAGAAAAATTTACATCTGGAAGCAACATTTTGTCTACTCACTTTGGGGAATAATTGCACACCAAGTAGACAGCTTTGGGCCATATCTGGCCCCAGATATTCATGTTGTGGCACAAATTAATGGCACAGCCTATTCTGCTACTTGTTGCCCATACCACCTACAGTAGAGAAGAAAGAGTCTCCTGAATAGCAAGCTGAGATGCAGTAAGACAACACATCTGAGAGGAAAATGGATAAAAATTGATCTTGCAAAACTAACATTTATTTCTCAAAATGAAACAAGGCAATATAAAAAATGGCATTTCCCTTGAGCCTTTGGGTGATGCTTAATTCAATTTTAAAGAGATCCATATAGGCAAAGAGTTCTATCTGGTACCAAATGTCAGCATTTTTGGAGTACAAACTTCCTGTATAATTTGAAAGTTACATTTTCACAAACTTACATGTCCTTTCAATATTTTTATAGTGAAATTTGCCTAACTAAGGAGCACAATTTTACATCATACTCAGGCAAAAGTTAAATTTTTAAATGTCCTAAGTTTTAAGTATTTAAATTTTTTACACGACACAGTCTTTTTATTGTGTCACTAGTTATTTGGTAGTTCAATGCTGATTTTAATCTTATCACTTGCAAGGGCATACAGAATGATTAGACTCACTGAAAATAGGTTACAGAAATTTTAGAACTGATCACTGGTGAGTTGAATCTAGCTGAACCTGTCTATCACTGTTGGAATTAAGACACTAAAAACATATTCAATGCCAAATGTAAGCATCAATTATAAATATATGCATGCAATATATATTATTTAGTGTCATAAATACACAAATTAAAGTATAAATATAAACACAAAATAAAGTATAAATACACAAATTAAAGTATAATTAATTTTATATATTTAATTATATATATTGCACACATGTAAATGCTGGATGCTATTGGTAAGTAAAACTATATTTTTACTCTTTGAAATAAAACTTGGATTTTGAAGATGGTAAACTGTTCCCTCCCCATATACATTTATCATCTAATATCTTTTTAAGTAAATGTTTGATCTGTTTCCTGATAAAACTACTTTGCAAAAACTTCTCACTTCATCATACCACGCTTGTACATGAAATGTTGGGGGTCTACATCTATTTGTTAATGAAAATCTGTAAGCCTATTCCATGTGATCAATAACTGCTTCTCATATAACCATGCCAAATAACATATGACTTATATTCAGTACTTTACATTCTGACATAGTTATACTATCTTACTTTGGAGCAAAGGAGTATAAAATACCTAAAACATACCTGTGTATAATGAGTACACACAGGACCAGAACATCTAAATGGACAATAAGGGTTGCATTCATGTTCATACGGGTAGCTAAAATCTCTCACTTCATCATACCACGCTTGCACATGAAATGTTGGGGGTCTATATCTATTAAAAGAAAACAACCACAGAGAATGAGTTGGAGAAAATGTAAAACCAAATACTGTGAAAAAAATTAACAAAGCTTTAGAAAGGCATTTTTGTGTAAATTATAAATTTTAAACCTTTGTGTCCATTACATTACAAATATATCAATGATTTAAAACAAAAACAAGTCCTCTGGGGTTGGGGAAGACAGGAAAGTCGAGAAGGGAGGTATAAATGATGAAGATGCACTATGTGTATGAACCAACTTCCAAAGATAAATGTAGATAACATGTACAGCAAATATATACTAATGTTTTTAAAAAACTATAAAATACATACACATATTGCTGATTACTCTAGTATGTATGATATTTGGGTTTTGTTACTTGTTTTGTGATTAGTTGTTTTTCTCTTAAGCAATAGTCATTGCAAATCTGCCATGGTGAATTGAGCATTTCATTTCAAACACACATTTTCAGAAGCAAATGTTTCACTTTAAACTACCTGCCCCAGTGCGCGCCCAAATTCTGTCCAATGGATGGAAGCAGGCTTGCAGGTCCATGCTCCCACAAACATGCTTCAGCCCAGGATTCTGCAGATCTTTCCAGCTCGACATCCCATGTCTACAGTTTAAAACAGAAACAATATAAAGATGAAAATATACAATGTGCCCAAAGAGAGTTTGGGCATTATTTTCAGAATTTAAATTTATTCCATTCTTATGTTTTCTTTCTGTGTATTTGGTTTGGATTCTCTCATTACCTAGATTTTTTTACAATAGCCTTCTAATAAACTGCTTGACTACATCTTTTCCACTTCCAGACAGCCCTACAAATGTTTAGTACTACCAAAGCAATCATAAATACTTTGAATTACTTCCTCTGCCTAAACACATCCAAAAACCTCCATGCGTATAAGGTCTGAGGTCCTTGTTTCTTATAAAACAGACCATTTGTTGTTGGCATTGTTTCCTGTATCCAAACATCCTTTTCCATCTGCCAGGTAGAACCCTACACTTGCTTTACCACCCAGCCTTACATGACTCAGTCTCTGTGATACCTTTTCAGTTCTCTTAGATGTAAATTATGTCCTCCTTGGCCTCCTGTAACTTTGTTACATTCTACTGTTTAGCAACTATTACAGTGCAATATTCATATTAACAGAGACAAGGCAGTCTCTTTCATGAGACTTTGAGTTTAATGGGGTCAATCATTTGACTCCTACCTGGTATCATTAGCCTATTTTCCGTATTCATTATATAGACAATAAATGTTTGTTTAATACACAATGAATAACAAACATGACTCCTACAAAAATACACATTATTTTTGTATATATAAAATTCAGAGGTTGACGGGCTCATTTTTAAATAATCTATGGAGAAATAATTAAAATCACAAAATAATTACTGAAATAACTATTACAGTTCTGAATTTAGTATTCAACTTGTCATTTGTCTGTAAGAGTGTTATACTACTAAGTATGGTAGTAAAATAATAGTCAAGTAGAACTTGGTTCAATCAAGATACTACCACTGCAGGACTCTGAGAATTCCCCAAGGACAGGAAAGCAGCTTGGGAATAGAATTTTGGAACAACTCAAAGGGTAGCAGTCAGGCTGCAGAAGGGCAGACAGATTGAAATGATACTTAGATATTTAAATGCCTAGAAATTGAGAGATAACTGATGGGAACTGATATGAAGAGAAAGATATTATGGGAAGAGAAACAGATTGTTAATTTTCACGGTCAATGAATGAGGGCAATGTATATGCCAAGCAGAGAGTATGAACATATGATTGAGGTTCTGCAGACAAAAATATATGCTCTGAAGATATAAATTTTGCAGAGATTTGGTTCCTTAGGAAAGTAATATACAATGAGAAGCATAATGAAAAAATTCTAGAGCTATCAAAACTGAAGGTGAAAAAAAATGAGATAGTAAAAGAAGCTAAGAAAATGAGATAAACACAGTGTAATAGTGGATTAAATTTTAGAAATGACTGAACACAAGACCTCAGGAATTGAGTCAGCAAAGAGGTCAAATGCCACAGAAAGTTAAAAAAAAATAGGAGGTTTGCTAATATATGATGAATAGCAATTTCAGAGCAATGATAGCTGGAGAAGTGAGACCATAAAAGGTTAATAAATGAGTGAAATGAGAAAGTGGAGAAAAAGCAAATATGGGTGACTTTCTTATATTTTAGAGAAAAAGAAAAGAGAGGGAGTAAGAGGCAAGAAATGTAAGATGTCAATGTCTAAGGAAAATATGTTTGCTTACTTTGATTTTAAAAGATGGAAAAAGTCGGGGATTTAGCTCAGTGGCATAAGCGCATGCCTGGCAGGCGCAAGGTTGTGAGTTTGATCCCCGGTACCAATAAATAAATAAATAAATAAATAATAGAAAAAAAACTAACAATTACCACAGGTCGAAAGGAAAAGATACTAAGAAAGACACTGGAGTCTGGCATGGTGGTGCACATCTGTAATTCAAGCACATGAGAGGCTGAGGCCAGAGAATTTCTGTGAGCTCAAGGCCAGCCTGGGCTACAAAGTGAGTTCAAGGCCAGCCTAAACTGCATAGTAAAACCTTGTCTCAAAAAGAAAGAATGAAAGAATGAAAGACAGAAAGACATTGGCAAGAAAAAGGAAGTTGTATGTGTGCATGTACAGAAACACAGACTGTGTGGGGAGAAGTTTATTCTTTCATTCATATGATGTATCATAAATGAATATTCCCCTCCCAGTTGACTGTGGATCTGAAATACAGAAAATCATGCTTTCAGAGTCACGAGGTAAAATTTATACAACACTTTCTCTAATGCATGTTCATTATCTAGCAAAATTATTTAAAAGTATACTCATGTGCAATTAAAAATTTGGGAGCAGTAAAAGTAGTTGATTTTTATAAAACTTTACTTTTAAGCTGATCTTAGATATTCAAGCTGATCCATCTCCTGATAGAGATACCAGAAGTATACTATAAACTAGTATTTGCCAGGCAAGCTCTTCATTTGCTAACATGAGTATGCTATTAACTCCATTATTTGTTTGACTCAATTTTATAAGTACACATTTTATTATACAAAGATAAAATTCAAGCTGCTGTCATTATCTGACCAAACAAAATAATGGTAACAGATAATTAATTTGAATAAAATTCCAAAACTTAGTAATTAAGCTGAATAAAGTCCCAGAAAATGGGAAAAAATGCTGATTTCTGTTTTTATCTAGCAACCTGGAGAAAGAATCACTCCTCAAATGCAATTAAGTTTCTGAGAAGAGTTGTCTAGAGAATAAGGTATTCTTAAAAGGTAAATTTGTCTTTGCTTGATTTAGTCTGGAAATCAGGTTCTCAAAAAGTGCTTTATACTGCAAATCTATATGTATTCATAGATTTTCCAACTAGCAACTTCAGGTTCAAAAGTCAACCAGGAACCAAAGGAAAATCTTAAAGAGATCCTAGATGGTTTTAGACAAAAATGCCTAGAAACCATTGTGATAGTTTTAAAATTCTCTTCTAACAATACAGTCAAATAGCCTTTCAGTCTCAGCTGAATAGTGACTGACTACAATCACAAACAAAATGAGGTATAAGACTCCTAAGGATAGGATAGGAAATACAGCTTCTATCTTGTAGTTTCTCTTTTAAAACTGATCTTGACAAACTAGGACTCCAGCCACAGGAAAGAGGTGGCTAGAAAGTCAATGCAGACAGAACACACAGAGACAGAGTTTGGGTACTATTCTTGTGGTGTGAAATTTCCCAGCCCAATATAGGAGCTGCAAGGGTACATGCCCTCAGCAAATGATGGTGCCGATCACCACAATACGTGACAGACCCTGTGTAAGAACCGCTCAGGTGGCCCACTGAAGAGTCCAGAAGAACTTCACTGAGAGTCAGTATAATTGTGTTTTGTACAATGTATTGGACAGTTTTCCAATTGCTGGGACAAAATACATGACAACTAAAACTGAAAGAAGAGATTTATTTTAGCTCACGGTTTCAATGGTTTCTGTCTATAATTAGCTGGCTCCAAGGCAGAAACATTATAGTCAAAGGGTATGGCAAAGCAACGCTTTTCAACTCACAGTATCTGAGAATCAAAGAGTAGGGGAAGAGCCCAAGAGAAAGGAGCCAAGGGTCTAAGATCCTTCACTGGGTTACACTTCCTAATAACCCATTCAGCCTTTGTTGAGCTTAGGGCCCTCACAATCCAATCACTTCTTTAGAATTCTCTTAATCCAGTCACACTGACAGTAAGATTAATTGATCCATAAAGAGCTCTACAATCATAGTTATCAGTTTTTCTGTCAAAATTGAATATAGACTCTTTTTAGAGAGGATATAGAGCTAGTTCCAAACTCACAAACCTTTTCATTTGTTTGATAATATTTCTGTTACATAGAAACTGAAATAAAATCCAAACATAATATTCAAATGTTTTAGGTTAACTTTTCTTATTTGTAAAACGTGTCAGTTGAAATTCAAGGTAACTCAGAAAGATGACTTTGAGGAATGAAATTTATTTATCACATATACTATGGATAAATTGTTTTTAAGGTATGACTTAAATTTTATGTTTAACCCATTGAAAACAGAGAGGAAAGCATAATGAATAAACTATAGTAATATTGCTACAATAAGAACATATATTATTTTAATAGACAACTGAAATAGAGGGGACATGCCACTAAACCCAGTTCTTTATCAGTATTTCATAAATATTAATTACTGATCATTTGAAAGTAGTTGTCAATTTAAAGAATCTAATCAAGCATTAGTGTATCAGTCAAATTCAGTAATACAAACCAAAAGATTCTTAAAACATAGTATTAAAAGTATAGCTACCTTGGAAGAAATATCAAAACATGACAGCAGCATGGCTTGCATATTTTTATTCTGCAATATGATATTTCAGGTATCAAGACTGTCAATAATTCATACCCACCCCATTTAAGAGTAGGTTGGTTCCTAAACATTTTCTATTTAAATTCAGGTTTATGAATTAAATCAAGATGGCCTTGCGACCTTCTCTTTTCCTCTGAACTATTCTTCTAGCACTATTTTAAAGCCAAAGCCCGCTAAAAATTCTTTGTTTATAAAAGAAAAAAAATGGCATTTGAGATGTGCAAAACATTGAAGCATCTCTGTTTATGAAGATCTTTAAATTGTTTCATCTTACAAAAAAATCTCTTCAATTATGTTTTATTACTGAAATAAACATTTAAATTATCACTGACATTCTGTTTCCAAAATTTTCAAGCCAATCCAACATGTGTGTGTGTGTGTGTGTGTGTGTGTGTGTGTGTGTGAAAATTTAAATTTTCACAAAGGATTTTCAAAAGTAAACCTAGAAATATGTAATGATTTTACTAGTAAAGAACTGAATTTGCAGAAACTGGGACATGCTGTAGTTATGTAGAGACACATTAAAATTCGATGGACTGCCATCTTTTGCTAAATACGAATGAGCATATAAAAGTAAAGTTTAGATTCCCATCAGAACATCTACTATCCTGATACCCTGCTCTGGTGAAATAAAAAATCAGTAACAGTTAGAAGGTATTCCAAAAAACATGTAGTTTTCAACAGAATACTACTAGTCTACCAGTAAGTTCTACTACTGTGTATTAGGAAAAATACTCATTCATTATGTAATTTTTTCCTTTCTCTTTGTTACAGAGAAGTTTTCTCTCTTAAAAGGGGCTATTTTCAAATTCATCTTCTTGACCATAGTAACTTTACAGCTTTCTACAGATTTAGAGTATATGATTTGAAAATTCATGTTTTGGTAACTTTTTCTTTGTCTTTCCCTAGGACTGAGGACTGAGCCCAGGGCTTTCGCACTGAGCTTCATTCCCAAGCTCTTTTGTATTTTTTTATTTTGAGACAGGGGCTCACTCATTGCTAAATTGCCCAGGCTAGGCTCAAACTTAAGTCCTCCTGCCTCAATCCCGTGCATCACCATGGTCACCTGGGAACTATTTACTCTTCATAGCTTCAAAATTAGTATTGTAGTATGTGTGAAGCAACAGTTAAGACCATTGTTAGTTAGTGACTATGAATTTATCTGAGGATGAACATTTTCTCATAACTGAGGCTTGGAGAATAGCAGTTGCAATGCGTTGAACATGAGTAAGATTCCCTCAAGTCCTATATATAAAGGTTTGATCTTAGGGTGGCAAGATTGGGACCTGCTATGAAACTCTCCCAAAGAGGAGCCTTACAGGAGGTCCACAGGTGACTAGGGGCTGTGTTCTCCAAGGAACTGTAGAACCGTGCCCACCTTTTCTGCTTCCTGACTTGAGATGTGATCACATCCTCCACCACGTATTTCTTTCCCCTCCACCATCCTCACCAGTAGCCCAAAGCAATAAGGCAACCTGAGCTTGAACCTCCTAAACATAAACTAAATAAAACTTTTGTCTTTATATAGTTAATTACCTCAGGTAGTTTGTAATAATGCAAGACTGACTAATACAGTAGGAAAAAAACTAAGAAGAAAAGTGGGTCATTTTTCAAATAAAGTCAAACATTAAATTAACACTGAGTATCTCTTGCAGTTGATTATCAAAAAATTCTAAATTACACAAATATAGAAAAAGCTTAATTTGTTGTATCTTTTTGCAACCTGATATGGCTATAATGGATATCCAAGATAAATGTGAAAAAGAACAAATCATGATTGGTTTTTAAGAATCATAGTGTTAGAGTCAAGTGTGGTAGCAGAGCCTGTAATTCCAGCACTCAGGAGGCTGAGGTAGGTTGATGGCTGTGAGTTTGAGGCCAGCCTGGGCAATACAGTAAGTTTAAGGTCAGTCTGAACTACATAATGGGATTTCAAAAATTTTTTTAAAAATAATTCTAAGTAGCTAATTAAATGACAAACACCAGCTCATGATATAATCTATACTTTAGAATGGACTTTTAAAATGAGCATCTCTCTCTGACAACATAATAATGTAAGCAGGATAGCAATGGAAAAGCAGTTATGCTGGAAGTCTGTACCTGGAACAGAGCTCTAGTTTTACACTCTAAGCACTAATGACAAAATAAAATTATTTTTAAAAACTGTTTAAGTATTTGTAATAAATTTTGAAATACAATTTCCACAACATTCTTCTTTTGGGACTTATGACATACCTAATTCAGAATACCATCCCAATACTGTCACTCCTATCTATCCCAGTTCTGAATATCACTGTCAAAAGTAGTAACAGCAGGGCTGGGGGCGGGGTTTACCTCAGTGGTATAAGTACCTGCCTTACAAGTGGGAGGTCATGAGTTTGATCCTCAGTTCCAAAAAAAAACCAAAAAAAAAAAAAAAAAGTAATAGCAAATTCCAGAGCTATCAACATACCCCTTCTTTATGCTATCTATCTGGACATAGATACACAACAGCATTAGTAGTAAAATTTTCATTGATTTTCTCATACAGAGGCAAAAGTATTGTCAAAATTACTCGAACCACACATAATCAAAATACATGTCACACCATAGAAGAGGTTTCTTTCCTAATTTAATCATGAGCTTTCAAACCTCTGATTATGTTAGAGATTTCCATTTACTTATTTTTAACACAAAAAGTGGAATAAGTCTTTCTAATTTCTTTTAGCTTTAAAATATTATTTGTACTTTCCATCTCTTACGAAATGCCCGAGGTTGTTTACAGTACTCCATAAGAATTTATTACCAGTAAAACAGTGCTTCTGGTGACAATTAACATTTTTAAAATAAGAATCAAAAGCTGTTTTATGATTTGTAAGATCTTATAACCAAGTATGTTACAATGTTCTGATTGTGTTTCTAACTTTTAGAGTAGCTCTCCATTGCTTCTGAATCATTTTCAACATTGTTCAAAACAGATAAACATAACAGAATACTGTAAAAGTTTCAAGCTAAGTGAATAAAATGCTTTTATTTAAAACTTAAAAACAGGCCTCTTTTAGCCTTGTTCTGAAAAAGTGGTAACATGTTTGAAATAAGGCATAGATTTCCACATGTAAATTTTCCACATAGTTAGCAGCAACAGAAGAATGTTTTAGTGAGCTAATAAATATAGGTCTAGTTAAACATGTCAAAGACATACCGTTGTGGTTTGTGCATAGATGTCCCCACAAAGCCTCATGCTGTCATATGTGGGGCTTTGCAGAGCTGGTTGGATCAGAGTGTGTGATGCTGGGATTAAGGGTGTGTGATTACTACATTAGTCCATTTATTGGCTTTGGCACAGTTCTGGGTGTGGATAATCAGAAGGCCCACTCTAAGTGTTAGTGCTACCTGTCCTGAGGGCATGTAGTTTGGATAGAATATAAGGGACAGAAAGAGGGATGCTGCTACCATTTGCTGATTGCTGCTTTTGGTGCCTCCTACCTTCCATGCCATGAACTGCTTTGTTTGTTTCTTTGTTTCTTTGTTTGTTTTTCCTCTCTGATATGCCTCTGACATGCCGTCCTGCTTGGACAGAAACCTCTATAAACTGTGAGCCAAAATAAACTTTTCTTTTTTAACTTCAGGTGTTGGGTATTTCATCTCAGTAATGAGAAAAGTAACTGAGACACATACAGAATTATCTTTTTCTAAATAACATCCTTACTAAATTACTCTTGCTATTTCACCATTTCTTTAAAAATAGGTTTAGAAATTATCCATCTTAATTCAAAATTAAATATCTCCCCAGACACCTGTATTTGCCTATTTAAATCAGAAACTGCAATCAAAAAAATCTGATGAAGTAAACTGCCCATTTGATCCTTTGTCTAACAATAACCTGACCTTGAACATTCCCAATCACTTATTATTCTATGGAAATAACACACTGGACAGTTAGGAAGATGTCAAATTCAAACCAAATGTAATTTATCATTATCAAATCTTTAAAGTCATTTTTCTCTCTCTCAAGTAGATACCAGTGAAATAAGTAAATAATTCTGTGCTAATATAGTGACTGATGTTCTTGTGACTAAGTCACCTCGTATAGAAAATCACTATGGAAAAGAGCCATAATACATTCCTTACAACTAAGAGATTACCTCAGGTATTTATGCTTCACCTGTTCTGAAAAGACTTTGCTGTTATAGGGAAAATGCACAAGGCTCAGATTTCAAAAGAAATACTTATGTTACCAGGCAATGAAGCACTGCCAGTTACTGAGAAAACAGCATTACTTCAAGGCAATGTACCTCTTAGGGGCTCTCCTGGAAATTACGGAGATATTAGGCATGCAAGGCAATGTTTCACTTAAACTCTACCTTCAAGCAAATCTTTAAAAACCTTTAAAAAATGTAGCAACCTTGAAACCTTTAAAAAAAAAGTGGTAACCTGTTTAGAGATATGTTACATTTTATTCAACTATGCAAGAATTAAGATATGCAATGCACATGTACAACTCCCACTATAAATGTAATCATTATGTTCTGAAAATATGTAGAGAAGAATGAGAAGCACACAAGGCATTCTAACATTTGCAAAGGCTGGTGAGCTCGGCAAGATTACAATAGCACCAAAAAGCTAGCACCAAAAAGCTCAGGGCAAGCTAGGCATGGTGGGACATCCCTGTAGTCTGTGCATTCTGGGAAGTTGAGGCTATCATGCAAGTTTAAGCCCAGCATGGGCAACTTAGCAACTTGGCAAAAGCCAGTGTCAAAATTCAAAAATTTTTAGAAAGGTCTAGGAATGTAGCTCAGTGCAAAACTCAGGTCCTGGGTTCAATTCCTAGTACAAAAAAAAAAAAAAAAAAAAAAAACCAGCAAGGTACATAAAATGATGCATTAAGAACACAGACATTCTTGTGAAATAGTACTGATTTTTATTATTCAAGTTGCTCACCGCACTCCTGATTAACAAGACTCTTAGCCTGTTCTCTTTCAAAAGTTCTGATGCTCTTAACCCATCTTCAGTCAAGAGTCATCCTTCTCCCTGGGGTTCTTGTCATTTTGATTTTTCTGTTCTGGACATCTGATCTTAGTCATTCTTTCCATATTCAAGATACAAACTGTTGTGGGAAAACCTAAATTTTACATTTTACTGCCAGCATGTTTACTGCTTTGTCCAGTGTTTTTGTGATTACCTTGTACTGTTGAAATTGAAACAACAAACAGGGGACATTTATCTCCAAAACAGTGTCTCCCATGTTCATTCATCAGTGGTCTCAGGTAAGGGCTGAATACTCTATTATCAAGTTGCAACCCCTCCATCCACACGTGTCCACTCTGAAGCCTTACTCCCTCCCTTCTTAGTCATATGGCCTGTAAAGTTCATCCAGTCAATCACTGTGCCTCACCTTTCACTGTCAAGAAGAACTGTGCTACTATGTTGATATTTCATTTTCTATACCTCTTCCAAATATAATGATTTAAACTGCAGGCCTTGAGGCATTTCACTGGTCAAGCTTCTCAGTCCTCTTGGGACTCTAAGGATTTCTCAAAATAGATACAAGGATTCAGTTTTCTTTCATTAATACAGTTGCTACCTTATAAACAGAATACAAAAGAAAAAGCTGAAATCTAGAGTCAACTATCCATGGATCCAGTCTCCTAGCTTATTCTAGGAGATATCTGTTATTTTTGTCCCAATAAGCTATATGTAAGCATTTGACCTAATTATACCTCATTGATTCTGTTAACCAGTTGAAAGGGGAAAAAAAAATAAGACTCACCAGAGCATAGGGTTATCCAGATTATCTCTGGCCAGTTTAATAACCTACTAATCCAACTTACACTTTTGGGTCAATAGTTCTACAAATAATTTTTAGGATTCCTACATAGATATCTATATTTAGTATTCAATTCACAGTGTAAACCTCAAACACTATATGGTCAGCATCCTGATATATATTATCTGAATACTTTAAAAACTAATCCTCTACTAACATGTCTTTATTTCTTTCTTATCTCCAGGAGTTGCCTAATCAATCATCTCCAGTTGTCAAGCTGGTGACAATGCCTAGCCAGAGAAGGCACCAATACTCTGACTTTTTGGCAATAATTTGCCATACTAGTAAGCTTCTCCCATATCAGATTTTTCAATTTAAAGCAACGTGAAACAAGTAAACGTAAATTACCTCAAAATTTTCATATGACTCTACTAAGATTACATAGGACTCTCCAAAATTACTATGGTCATAATGTCCTATCCTCAGATCCATTTCATTCTTACCCACTCAGTGATTTGCCTTCCTAGTTTCCTGGGAAAAATAAAAACATCTGAATAAAAATTCCTTTCTATTTTAATTATCAAAGATACCAATCTTTCTGCTCCTATGCCGATATCCGTCTTCTTTCCTATTAGAATAAATGAACTGATGTTGTAGTTATATTTTCTCCTTTCTATGCTGTGCTTTTTCAGCTTGTCCACTCTCATTAACCTATAAGCATGTTCACTAAAGAACGAAGAGCTATCTCGTATTCCCCTCTACTATCCTTTATTTTTCCAGTATCCTTTACAACAATATCATCTCGAGAAGTTAAAGTCACTTCATCTCTTGCTCATGCTCAAATTTCTCCTTATCTCTTCAATAGGACTCTGAGCATACCTCATCACTGAAATTATTCGTATGAAGGTTACCAATGAAGTCAAAATTGACAAAAGCATTTTTGAACTTTTTCTGTTTCTTATGAACTTTTCAGCAACAATGAAAAAAGCTGATTTCTCCTTTGTTGACTTAATTGTTTCATCTATAATTTTCCCTAAAATTCTCATGTGCTCAGAGGTGGGACTCTTGGGAGATGAATTATAAGGAGCTATATAAATCAACGGATTCATTCACTACTGAGTGCAGTAGTTGAATGTGCTATTGTGAAGGTAGACTGGTTGGAAGTCATGGGTCACTCAGGGTGCTACCTCTCTGGTTCCCTCCTTCAGTCTTGCTTCTTGGCCACCATGATGTGAGCAGCTTTCTTCCACCAGACCCTTCTACCATATGCTTCCTGCCTTGGAGTCAGCTAATCATTATTGGATTCTCTGAAAACTCGTAAGCCAAATTTAACCTCGTCTCTAAATTTTGGATGCTGGGTAAGCAAATGACTAAAACAATTGATCTCTCTTCTCAAAAGCATCTAGGACACCACACCATTCTGTCTTTTCCTGCTACGTTGCTAACCACTTGTTCTTAGCTTCTTTATATGCATCTTCTTTTTGCTTTATCTCTGCATACTACTGTCTTTCCAGTCTCAGTCTAAAGCAGTCAAACCTCAATCATTAAAAAAGTCTCTCAGGCTGGGGATTTAGCTCAGTGGCCTAGGCGCCTGCCTGGCAGGCGCAAGGTTGTAAGTTCGATCCCCAGTAACCAAAAAAAAAAAAAAAAAAGTTCTGTCAGACAGATTCCTCTTAATAACATCTTGATTTCCACCACTTTTATTGCAAGTTCCACTTCTTCATTTACCATTAAATTAAACTGAGGGTGTCATGACACCTAAAACGCCTGAATTTATCTTGGCCTTCTCCAGGTTGTCCTCCTATTTCAGCAAATGCTTCAATTCTTCACAAAAGGGCCTATAAAAACCTAGGAATATTCAAAATTCCTCAACCTTCATTCCTCACATTAAATCTTTCAACAAAACCAGGCAGCAGTATTATCAAAACATTCACTGAAACTACCCACCTCTTTTCATCCTTATCAGTCTCACCTTGGTCTAGGTCATCATTATCTCTCACCCAGAATAACGTAATGAACTCCCTAACTCAACTTTCTGCTTTCAGTTGTGGCCACCCTTCAGACCACCCTCTATACGGTATTTTTGACACTGGAAATAAGATCACATCTCTCCTCATGATTTCACCACCTCTGCTAATGAATTCTAACACTATGTTTGAGATGGGCCATATAACCACATAATTGCATACTTGATAAATTCACTTGTGTACCTAAGCTGAATCTAAGTTTAGCACATTCCAAAGTTGAGCAGCTGCATTCTCTACCAAAAGCTGCTCTATCCCGACTCTTCCCCACATTAGAAAACAGCATCTCTGATGCTTCAAGCTTCTCAAGCCAAAACTTTACTGTCATATCACACATCAAAAAATCTGTCTGTGCTACCTCAAAAGTAAAATAAAGTGACATACTCCCAAGATAGTTCAAGTTTCATTTAGACAAAAATCATTGTCCTGTTCTAAATCTCACACTAAAATTCTCATTTTCTGTTATGGAGGGATTGAAGCAAAATGTTGTGTTTGGCTAGAGGAGAGCAGAACAGGCAGGAAAGGAGTGTAAGTCTACCCTGGAATATAAGAAGGTCAAGTTCCTGTTCTACCTACTGTTGGGACTGTGCTGGTATAACGGGTACCAAGTAACTAGTGTTATCTTTGTAATCATTCTGGAATTCCCTGCAAGTTGAAGGACATGGAGTGTTCTCTGTCGGTATTAAAACCAGAATGGAAACTGTCACCAGTTTTCAAAAACTTACAACCCAGGCTTGGATCCATTTAAATCTGTCTGTAGATACAGAAAATTCCACCCTAACGGCTGCTTGCTGACAAGTCAATTTTATGAATCTTGCAGCCAGTTTCCTTGAATTTATCAAGATTAATGGCATGATTAGAGAGAGGTTTATATTCATACTCTTTCACTTCTCACCACCTTCATGGCTGTCACTCCATTCCTATCCCATCAACTGGATTATTCTGTTTGCCTGGTCTCTATGCTCACACACTTGGTTATTTTTCCACCACTTAAAGTTTGTTTTCTACAAAGTTGTCACATTCCTAATTATAAACACACTACTTTGCTATTCAAATGATTTTTATCAATGAATAAAAGTGAGAGTCTCTACAATGACCCATATCTGTCTTTCCCAATTACACTCTGACCTCCTTTTCTACAACACTTGCCAGACTCTCTCTGCCATCTATGGGCCCACTAGTGTTGTGTGAAGATTTAGGGCTTTACATCTATTCCATGCAAACGAGGATGCTTGTTGTGCTCATTGCTGAACAGAGACTGGCAGGTGGTAAAAGTCCAGGATATTCTGAATGAAGGAATCAATAACTACAAGTCAAAACTATTGTGGCACATTTTGTGCTCTGGGTATTCATTCACATATTGCAGCTATATTTCTTCCATTACTTTTCTAAAAACTTGCATATGTAGTTTCCATTTAAAGGAGAACCTTTAATACCCCCAAATTCCAGGGATTTACTAAATTCCATAAAACTAGGCTATAATGTCACTTTCTTCCTAAAAGTGTTGCCATCTACATGCAATTTTAAATAAAGGTATGAAAACCGTAAAATTTGGTAGAAAAAGATATTTAACGTATAATTGTATTATTTCTAAACAATACTAAAAAATAACACATTATCTGTATTAAATAAGCTATTTGAAATTTAGAATAAGTTTTAATAACTTTAGATAATAGATGATATTCTAAGAACCAACGAAGAGATTTTGTATAATTTTAAGTATATGAAGATACTGGGTTTCAGAGTTGACAATATTCAGTTTTTGAAAATTGCCAGTCAAGTGTAAGTACAGGGGGAAAAAATGTTTTAGGAATCAATGGTCGCAATAAAAAACTTAGTTAAAATGGATTTCCAACATTTTTATCAAGATTACGAAATGTGTAACTAGACATAGTGATGCATCACTATAATGACAGCTACTTAGGAGATTCAGGCAGAAGAATTGGAAGTTCAAGGCCAGCCTGGACAATTTAGGAATACTGTATCTCAAAATAAAATAAAAGGGATTGACGGCATAGCTCAGTAGCAAGCACTTGCCTAAAATGTCCAAGGACCTGCATTTAATCTCTAACCAAACAAACAAATAACTGTATAGATATTAAGTTATGCCTAAATGAGCTATGAAGCTACCATCTGTTTAACCTCATTTATTAAGGATATATGTTGCTAATAGCAAAAAAAAAAGTATCAGAAAATAAGAATTTAAGAAAGTAAACAGAACAATTCACAAACTAACAATCAATTTTTCATACCTCAGACTAGTAATAGCCTGTTCAAGAAACTAGGCTACCCACGTTCAGTTTCTGGAATTAGGTGCTATACTGTAGCATACAGGAAAAAAACCCTTATTTTCAATGTTAAGCATGATCTTAGAAAGAATGCATGTAACAAACTGGAACCAAGCCATTGCTTGCCACAACATGTACCACAGACCAAAAATACCAACCAGATTAGAGCCTCTGTCTGTTTAGCAAAAGGAAAGGTTTTCAAATGTATTTTGTTTCGCATTTGGCAAAATACTACACCAAGGTTCTTCTACAAGTAATGGAGAATCAATGTGCACAGCCAGCAACTCTCCCAAAAGTGCATCAAGAGTTCTCAAAAGACTTGGAAACAGTAGCAACATCAGGAAATGGTTTCTATAATTGTTCCATGTGTCCTGTTTATGTCAGTTGCTAGCTACATTGCTAAACTACATTCTAGACCATGGTATGCTTCGTACAATGGTAAATTATTTTGGATTTTTGTCAATCTATAATATTTTAAGAGACTCTACATTAAAAGTTGGAAGAAGCAGTAAATATTCACTAATTTATTTTATTATTTACTGAGAATATTTGAATGTCTTTACTATTAACTTTATAGTCCAAGACAATTTTTAGCATTCCATAAGTATTTCAAAACATATAAAAGAAAAACACATGTGCTGAAGTTTTTCAAGTACCCAAATGTTTCCAATTTCCCATGTCTGGTGTCTTACCTTATAGAACATTATTATTTTAACAATTTTAATTTCTCTTACAATATCTTCAACACTTGTCTCAGATATAATCTTACCTATTCTTCCATCCACTCCTTCATTCAACACATATTTACTGAACATTCAGTCATAATCAACAAACATTTCCTGAATACTTAACCTCTTATATGTACCAGGCACTGGATATTAGAGATAAGTAAAATATGATGCTTTCCCTTCTAGGAATTAAAAGTCATGGAAAAGGTAATTACTTCATTGCAAAATACAGTAAGTAGGTGACAATAAAGTGCTTTAGAGTATGATAGGGAGAAGAATACACCAGAGAAAGCTTCACTGGAAAGGCAATGTTTGACATTAGTCTCGAGAGATAGATAATAGGAGTTTGTTAGGAAACAAGCACAGGCATTCAGACACAGAGGACACTGGATGAGCAGAGGTTCAGAGACATGAAGGAGGATACCCAACATCACGAACAGCAAGCAGTGCAATGTGCATGCAGGTTCATGCAAGCTGAAGGCTACGAGGCAGACTGGACCACATGTGCATCCATTCCTACGCTAATCCTGGAGGGTTTCAACTCACAAGCCTCCTAGGAGTCAACAGAACTTTAGTTTTGCTGAGTGACCGCCAATCTGTTTGATGCACAAAGCACCCTTACTACCTAGCAGTGAGAAGGGTGAAGGAAATTAAAAATAAAGTAGGAACAGATTGGTGTAGTCTGCTGGGTGGGAAGCTGTGAAATCAATGCAGGTGTGAGATAAAGAGCAACAATAAGGATGAAGTAGAAGAGATGGATTCAAAATACATTCCTGAGACAAACTCTACAGAATTTGGCAAGCCATTGTGTATTTGTTTGTGTGCATGGAAATGGAAGGCAGGCATTGATGATGTGTCCAATTATTTCTTTGACTGTGTCCTAGAAAGGATCTGGATGATACCGAAAAAGAACCTAGGAAAGGAAGTAGTTGGGGAGATGAGAGTGGAGGAAAAGGATAAGGTGGTTAATTTTCTTTTTAGACATTTTCTGCCTGAGGTTACTGCAGAACAAAATCGCCCAGAAGGTTTCAAAGGACAGCTGGAAATATGTGAAGGAAGTGCACACAGAGGGCTGTTGGATGGAGACACAATGTATGAAGCCATGAATGTACAATGATATTTAAAGTCAAAGAGCTGGTGAGCCCTTGCAGAGAGAAAAAAGGAGAAAAGGAAACACTTAGGGAACAATTTTTAAGAGATGAATGAGAAATAAAGGTAACATAGAGGAGTAAAGCAAGTGATGGGGACTTAAAACCCAAGAAAGGAAAGGATTTAAAACTGTGACTCTTCTCCACAGAGTTGAGTGTCTCAACTCATTACGACTTACAGTGTTTATATTTTAATACTGATTTTGATGACCTATAGGTCATCAGTTTACAGTAAATTAAATGTCATTAATTTCCCTCCTTACGATTACTGGTTCCCATCATCTATCACTCACCCATCCACAATTTACCACAGGTTTAGACTTTCAACAGCCTAATCTGTTTCTCCTTCTCTACATCTAGGCTGATAATTCTTGCTACATTGCATCTGTCTTTTCCTATTTCTTTACTGACCTATGCCTTCCTGTCTTTCCTACAATTCATGGTGTTGATCATCTTCAAGAAACAGTACATACTTCATGGTCCCCACTTCCTGTCACAACTAGGAAAGTTCCATCATTTTGACCTCCACTGGCATAATTCATCAATATGAAAAAAAAAATGTTGTGACCCTGTTTAATAGAAAACTTTTAAATTTATCAATTCTTTCTTCTTAATTAACCTGCAAGCTCTTCAAGGGAAGACATGATCCTCTAGAGTTAATTTTTAACCCTACAAGTAAAATAAGGATAAGAATAGGGGTAAGGACGTGACATTAATGAGTGTGGATGGGGCTTGGCCACAAAACTAAAATAAGCACCAATTATAAATGAGGCAACTGCCTATTCAATCACATAATGCGAAATGACATCTGGGGTATAAGTTGCCAAAAGTGGTGGCATTTATCATTGAACACTGCAGATTTTCCAGGAAACTGTTCTTCGGCTAGTTTTTGAATTTCATTTTCTCAGAATGTATTTTAAATAACAATTTGAATAAATTGTATTTTATAAGATTGATCAACATCTGTAGTTATACTGGTATAAAATACACAAATCAACAGTATTTCCAAGAAACACTTTTATTTTAAACTGTCCCTTAACTGTGTGTTCTAAAAAGTGTATTCCAGTATTACAGTGGGGCATTGAAATCTTTCGCAGCCTGGTTAATGGCCAAGACACAGTGCCAGTGCTAATAGTATCTAAGGGCAACACAACACAAACCCTGGCTGGTTTCTGAATCTACATTTCAAGGAGAGAACGAAACCAGTGAAACTAAAAAGAAAACCCGTATAAATATCCCAGACCAGACATCATACAATAGGCAGTTATTTTTTTTGGAAGTTGGACACCGAAAGGAATCACAGAACTATTCTTTCATGATTTCCATATTACTTGAATCACACACAAATATTCTCAGCTTTCCTTTTGTGGGGTTTGAACTCCCAAGTTCTTATTTTAAATAAAAGGGCCCTGAAGCCCCATCCACATGGAATAAGCATACAGTGGCCAATCTGGAAATGCTCCATAAATGACACTGTTTGAAGGTTCACAGATGAAGAAGTCATAGAATTTTTCACTTTGAACAAACACTTTAAAAGGCACACGAAACAAAAATATCAGACATTAGAGATGTGATGTCCTGCACAGAATTTGCAGAAGAATTCATAATTTCTTCAGAAATTGTACTTAAACAATAAGAGGAGACATAAAACTACTTACATAGGTCCTAGTAATATTTACTGAGACCTTGCAATGCGCTTGTTAATGAGCTAAACTTTCCACAAGTTATCTCACTTAGTCTTCACAACAACCCTCTGAGGTGCACACAAGGCCTAGACATGAGGAAACCGAAGTAGAGAAAAAGTGGTAAATACCCAGCGTCACAGAGCTTGGGGTGTCTGTCTGTGCTAGAATTTAAACCCAGGCAGTCTGATTCCCAGATCCAAGTCTAAATTTCTGAGTTCTCTTGATTCCTACCTACTTTCTTCAGGGTAAAAAATATTTTTCCAGCAAAAGTTAAAATAATATAACGTAATATTTGGTAATGGGTAATGGAAACTTAGAATATCATGTGTCTTGAAAGTTACCTAAACAGAGAATACCCAGAACAACTAACATAAATGCAGAAAAAGAAAAACTACAGTGTATTAAAATTAACTGCACCCTGCAATGCACCCAAAGGAGAAATATGATTTCTACTCTTCCTTAAATAAGGTTTGCTATCCCCAATGACTGTTTATTGTGAGGCTTTGCTAATTCATAGAAGTAATACCTAATGGATTTTTTTAAGTTTTCTAAATATGCAGAATATGCTATTTAAAGAAATCGTTTTGTTTCTCAAACTTGCTATGTTGAGTAAATGTAAGATTTGTAAAGATAAGTTGAATATTACTTGTACTGAATTTTTTGACCAGTCTTATTTTCATACTTCAAAGTTTACAAATAATTTGCTGGCGGGGGGGGGCAGAGGGAGGATGCTAAAGTACTGTAACATAAAGCAACCACAGAAATGCATCCTTTCCAATATCACAGCATTATTTACATATTTATGGAACATAAAGCCCAAAAGCTTCTTCAAATTCTTAGTCTCGAAATTTTTCATGTCCACCATTGATTAGAAGCTTCTATAAGGTTTTAGGATGCAACTGTTCTACTAAGTTTTTTAAAAGCATTTTCAGTACAGTAACCTTCCAGTAAGTGTAAGATTTAGAACTTAGGAGAATCACTGTAACTGAAGGTATTTAATTCTACACTAAAATTCAAAGAACTCTTGGGGGGAAAAAAAGAACATTAATAAAAGAATGTGCAGGGGAAGATATCCTTGGAGAAAACCTTTTATTTCACACAGGAAAAATGGTAAAAGGTTAAAGAATAGCATGAGAGTATTTAACCAGGGTGGCTGGAATCATCAGTAAGACATTTCTGCTGTATATACCACTTGAAACATGTCCTTACCATATACTCCATATTAGAAGCTGTGGGATACACCTGACTTCGTAACTTATTATGAAGGTCCAAGATACTCTGCATGTCATTGTCTGTGATGGCCCTTTTTCCTCTCTGCTTGGCTGTCCACCACTCACCGTCCTCATCCACGTATTTTTCCAAAAGTTTTTCCAATAGAGTGGTATTAGGAACCACCATGGCTGGAATAGCTTTTGCCATGAATAGCACTGTGGTTACTCTGAGCCACTCCCGCGCGGTACACTTCATAATGAATGATCTCAGGAGTTCCCTGGGAAAATCTCCAAGACAGGCTCTTCCACTCCTTTGGGCTAAAATGACACGTCACATGATTAAGATGAAAATACCCGCAGATATTAGTTTTCTAATAACAGAAGCAAAACAAGAGTTTAAAAAGGAGTGTGCCAGTTTGATCTGCCTATATAACGCCAGCAAGTGGACAACCACTTTTTGAAATAATTTAGTCCAACTCGTTGCTTTCTTCCAGAGCATTTTATACCATGCAAGGTCTTCACAAAATAACTATATTTTCGAAGATACCCATGAGGCCAAAAATTCATAGCAAAAATAGCCTAGGAGATTCAAAGCTTGAAAATAATTTCGAAATTACAAGAATTCAAATGGCTATACATTACAGATAGCCTACAAAGTCTACTTCCTACTCACGATGTTTTACTTGTTATGGTCTAGATTATTTTACTCTGGTGTCCCTTCTCTGGGTCACAAATATTCATAATGTCCACAAACATTCCGACATTGAGGGCAAATGTTTTTAAAGTACAAAATGCTTGTCATACACGTATCCATGGGTTCATGGAGAGGGTCCGGGAAACTGCTGCAAAAGAATAGGTCGGGTCACTGGGAGAATTCTTTTCTCCAGGCTCTAGTCAGTAACTCATTGTCTCCTGGAAAGTGTGTGCCTAACCAGTGTCCTCACCGAGATAGCCTCAACCCCAGGGCAACTTCACAACTTGTGCTCCCAGACACCTCAGGCGCACACTGGCCACTTAATCCCAAAAGAGGGCGCGCGTCCGAGGGAGGAGGCGAAATGAACTGAGTCTCTCACAAGAACAAGCTCCCGCTCCTCTTCCTAGCCTCCGCTTTCCCAGTATCCCACCTACCCTTCGTGCCCACCATTTTCTAAAGATGGCTTTTATTTTCTGTTTAAGTAATATTTAAAAAGAAAAGAGGATCTAAGCAAATGTGGCAGTCTCACTCCTCCACGACGCGTTTTAGAAACGCCCTTACCTCTCCAGCGTTAGGGCCCCCGGGACGGCGGAGCGCAGCGGCAAGGCCGGCCTCTGCAGCGGCCTCCAGCCCTCACCGGCGACTGCAAAGCGGCTGCCCTGTTAGGAGAGCCCGGGAAAGACGGGTCCCTGCGCGGGAAAGGAGCGGGCTGCAGGGGGAGCCTCTGCTTCCTTCGCGCCTTTCCGACCTGCAAACTGCAGGCAAAGCGCTCCAAAGTTAGATCGGGGAGTTGGGGCGGAAAGGGAACATCCTCGTTAGCTTTCCAGGGTGGGCGCCTGGCGACTCTAAGCTTTCTCTGCAGGGGCGAGGGGCGGGGACAAGAGCCGGGTGCGATGGCGACCTAGCGCTCCTGCAGCGTGTAGACTACGCGCAGAACCCGGCGCCAAGCGCTTCCGCTGCTCCCTCGGCCTCGCGGGCATTTATTGCGGTCCTCGCGCGCGCGTCACCGGGCGCCCCTCCTCGCCCACCCCACCTCCACCACTACCTCCACCTCCACCTCCACCTCCACCTCCACCTCCACCTCCACCTCCACCCAGCTCTGGCCCGAGGCCTGCCGAGCGCCAGAAGAGCTCCCCGGGCGACGCGAAGCCAGGGCGCTGGGCCTCTGTGGACGTTCTTTGGGCTGCAGAAAAGTAGGCAGGGAAGGTCTGGACCCTGCAGGAGGTGTGTGTAAGGAGGGCGCTGAACTCCTCCCTCTTCTCTCAGCTCGCTACTTTCAAAGGTCCTCCTCCCAATTCTTTGTCAAGAGATGCTAAAATGCCTCTAAGGAAGGAGCTGCCCTACAGAGCTCCAGGTGGTGCAGGTGTGTACCCCATATCTTCAGTCTTGGAAACTCAAAGCGTATCTAGAAGGCATCTAGAATGGAGATGTTGCTCTTCAGTTCCATTAAACCTTGAAGAGGACCAGCTGAGGAAGGGGTTTCATAGACTGCAGGAGTGGCCTGTGATTTCTGTTGTCTGACAGTTGAGAGAGGCTCTTCACCCATAAAATATGCTATATTGTCTTCCCAAGGTGACCACAACAGGTTTTTCTTCCTATGGAAGTATATATTTACAGAGTTAATACATAAATTTGTCAGCATTCAGAGAAATTCAGCCCTCAGCTCTAAAATACTAGGTGAAAGAACAACATGATGTCCGTGGAGTATTCTGGAGTAGGAAAATTACTAATTTTAAATCAGAGGTTAACCCTATGAAATGTAGAGCTGCTTCTAAAGGCATGTTTGGTTTTTTTTTTTTTAAAGCATTTATTTCACTGATTTACCTTTGCTTCCCATCTGTAATAAGTCATACTCTCAATTTTCTTTAGGTTGAAATGCTGTAGTAATCTAACATAAGATCAAATAAAGAAAACATTTTGGTAATAATGCTCACCACATCCCAAATTCTACCTGTCTTCACCATCTGACTACATTTAAAACAAAACCAGACCTGGAAATCTCAACTCTAAACCTTAGGTGAGCATCAGACAATGCTTTTCACAAAGAAGGAAAGTAAATATCCCTTATCCAAAAGAGGCAGAAAGTGTAATGTTCTGGCGTGGAGAAAACTTTCATAAGTGAAATTTCATTATTCTGCAGCGACTTAAGCACAAAAGAACTGTTAAATGTGTACTTTTCAAATAATTATGGGTAATTCTCAGGTACAGGGTTCAGAAAACTGACTTATCCTCCTAGAAACTGTTGCAAACCCCCCAAAAATGGTGGTAAAGAACAATCATTTTTAAAAGCAGATGAAGAAATATTTCCATATTGCAATGTACATGTGATATTAAAAAATTTACTGAGTATTGCTTAAAAATATTCAGTAATAGCATTACTTGAAACATTTTCAAAGAGAATTTAAACTGGGAAAAAGGGAAATTAAGTTAAATGCATTGCTAACTCCTGAATGTGTTAGTTATAAATCCAACATATAAACACTTACATTAAAGAAAATAAAACGTGTTTTTAATTCTAAGATTTTCTCCAGATAAGAAAAAATGTATACCTTTTAACTCAGTGTTTTTACTGGCTTCTAGTCTGGCTAGAGTAGATTATATTTTAATAGAGAAATGACTTAAAAAATCAGCATGTTAAACATTAACATTTCAATACTATATCTTGTCATTCCTGATTCAATTATGTAGGCCATTTTGAAAAGAAAAAATCAAACATAATATTCTTGAATACTCAAAGGGAAGACTGTTCAATTTTTTATTTATTGTTGAGAAATCTGTGTGTAGACAGAAGAAAATGAAGACTCCACACAGAATTCATGCAAAAGTGGCACTTTGGTTTGTGGGTATGGCTGTTACTTGTAAAGCCTTGGTTGTTTTTAGTAGTAGTACTTTCTTGTGGCAGAAATTGTTGGTTGCCTCCCCAACAACCAGCTTTCCACCCCTTTCTTCCTTCCAAGCCCATAGCCTCCAATTACTGGGGTGGAGGGTTAACCTTCTCTCATGCTGTGAAGTTGGCATTCACAGGCAGTACATGTTGATTAGTAAAAACCTGACATCACAATCTGCCTGCTACTAGTTACTGATTTAGCATGCACAAGTCATGAACTTTTGTTAGTGATAAAAAGACATTTACTTGATAATTAGAGACACACTATTTGGGTAGAAGGAGGTTGGCTAGAGTATTCTTTTGTGATAAAAGGAGATGAAAAAAGAGAAAGGAGTAATGTGTAAGTCTGTGAAAATGAGAAATACATTTGTTGTTATGCAAAGAAAAGGAGCAGTCCTAAAGGCAAAGTCCTATCATCCTGCTTAAGTCTCCCTGACATTCACTAATCATTGGTATATTTCTCTCCATTGTGTATGTGTGTGTGTGTGTATGTGTGCAAGAGCCAATGAATGTATTAAGTCACATTGACCTCTATATTCAATCACTTGCAGCCCAAACCATTCTAAGGCATATTTCTACAAAGACAATTTCCCCCTCTGCCAGAGTCCTATTTGTTCTATGATGGTATTATGTTCTCTTTATTTGTGTAGTTAGGTGTTAAATTTTAGTGGTCATATGTGTTTTTTATTCACACACTATGCTAGATATTTCATTCATTGTATTGTTTCGTGACTCCATGACTCTTCTATCACTTTATTGTTGGTAAGTGTATTAGCCTTCCCTTTGCAGTACACAATACACAACATCCACAATTTAAAGGAGAAGATAATTAATTTGGCTCACAGTTTTAGTGGATTCAGTTCATGATTAGTTGGTTCCAAAGCAGAAACACCATGGTGGAACAATTTGGTGAAATAGATTCTTAGTTTGGTAGAACAAAGATAGTGACCAAGAAGCAGAGCAAGGGAACAGTGTCAAAGAGGAAGGTGAGAAGGACCAGACACAGATTCTAAGGCCTCCATGCTTCTATGACCAACTAAGACATGCCCAGAGGTGTGCTCTACCCTGCTGGATCCCAAATCCAATCAAGTTGACACCCTAGTTAACCACCACAGTAAGTCCATCTCTACTGGGGATGTGTATAATGGTTAAACTTGTCAACTTGACTGGATTAAGACACTCCTGGGAAGGTGACTGGATGATAGAGGCACAATATTAATTAGTAGGCTAATCTATTGATATTCATAAATGAATATGCTTTAAGGAGATGAGGCCCAGTTGGATGTGGGTCACTGAGGATATGGCTTTGGTGGGTTTATCCTCACTGGTACTCTTTCCCTGTGTTCTGCTTTTTTGGGCACCATGAAGTAAATAGCTTTTCTCTAACAATCCCTTCAATCGTGATGTTCTTGGCTTGAGCCGACTGACCATGAACTGAATTCTCTCAAAACTATAAGACAAATTAAACTTCTTTAAATTGTGAGTGTAGGGTATTTTGTACCAGCAATGGGAAAACTGACTGATATACTATTAGAGTGGACCCTTGACTTACAAACTCAACTTGTTCACATGGACAGGTTGTAACTCAGATTGTCAGTTGAAGGCTCAAACTCCTCTGCACCTCCTTCAAAGTCTCTCTCCTGTATACAGGCAGATCTCAGTGACCTTAGAGAGAAATTGGCCTAAGATTTCTAAATTAATTCCATACAGAGAAAGATGCAATGTTCCTTCCAGAACTCTTTAAGGGTTAAATCTGTATCTGAGACCATCTGGAAGCACGAGTATCTGGCATTCAAATCATAACTCAAGACTTTGGAGCCAGGATATAGCTCAACAGCACAGTGACTGCCTGGAAGGCATGAGCTTGCAAGTTCAATTCCTGGTACCCAAAAACTTTGGTCATAAGTTAAAACTAAAATTCTGGTCATGACCCAAGTTTTTCATATGTCAGACCAGTCATAACTTGAGGGTCTATTGTATACATATGTGCAAATTAGAATTCCTATGATTGGTATTTTGGGAGATGGCATCAGTGTGGCACATTGTCTTATGACACAGAATTTATGTTAAGCTACATTCATGAAGTATTACTAGTCCTTGAACCTTGAGTTTGCTGCTTGGTTTCTGTAAGTCCTAGTTCCTTCCTTTTAATGAGAAATAATGCTAATCCTCTCACACTGTCACTTTGCATATTAATATGAATTAATTCATGAACACACTTAAAACAGTAACGTATGTAGAAAGTGCTCAAAAATGTTAAATATTGTTACTATAAGAACTAACTAGATTGACTGGGGACAGTTCAGCTGGCACGAGGAGGTTGAGTCCATTACCCCTCTTCCTTTATTGTCCCAAGACAATGCAGCTGGCAAGAGGTGTGTGAGTCCATTCCCCTCTCTTTCTTCATCCACCCAGGATGGCACACCTCCTTACAAGAGGAGGCTGAGTCCACACCCTTGTCTTCCTCCATTGGCCCAGGATGGTGTAGCTGGTGAGAAGAGTAGCCTGGAGACCTGCAGGAATACCAGGGACACAGTAGGACCCTGGATAAGGCACACATGATGGACAGGAAGAACAAGAGGCAGGGAAGTATTCCATGCAACACTGAATCCAGGACTCTCCAGCCAGCCCCATCAGAGGAATCCAGAACCCATTCAGGCATCTGGTCCCTTCCACTACACCTCAGGACATGCAACCGGCAAGGGAAGAATCCAGAGCTCAGTAACCAGTCCTTTTCTCTCAAATTTTTTTCTTTTTTCTTTCCTTTTATTTCTCTTTTCTTTTTCTTTTTCATTCTTTTTTCTTTCTCTTTCTTTTTTTCCTCACTTTTCTAAATTTCTAAGAAGAACTCAAGCCACAGAAAGGTAATCCTATACCCCAAACCCAGAAACCAAGTTTAGATATCCCCTTGAATACTCCATTCTTACTTTTCTACCCCCTTTTCTAGTTTCTCAAACCTTCCATGACAATCCTTTGTCCTCCAGTCTTGCTTCTACTTCCTTTTCAGTTATCTTTGTTTGATATACCATCTTCCCTAAATATTCCCAGCACATGATAAAACCAGTCTTCCAAGGGGAAGCACGTTGCACACAAACTCCCAATTTATGATCAGTTTTCTTACATAACTATAGATTTTGCTCCTATGGTCTAAAATACAAAATCAATAGTTAACACAGTTTGTCAGTTTCTAAATTGTGCTTGATGTTGTTATTGCCAATTTTACTACTTCAGCTAGAATGTCATATCTGTTGTAATCAGGTGTTCTCCTTTCTGTAACAATACTGGGAAGACCTGAGGTAATAACCTCACCACAGCCCTACACCAAAGGACTGGGGACTGAACCAAACAAATACCAACATCCCACTCTTAATTAATTGGCAAGGAAGGATCTTGGGACAGACAAAACAAGAATCTCTTATACTCAGATGACTTCCCTATAGAACAGACTTTTCCTAGAGAGGCCTTGATGCTAGTGATGTAGCTACCTACTACAAAAACTCACAAGGATTATCACAGAAAACAACATTTAAAATTTTTTTAAATAGAAAATAACAAGACCAAGAAACAAAATGCAATCTCAGAGCTCCAGCCCAGCCAGAACAAGACCAGGAGATATAAGCATAGAAGAAAATGGAAGACACATGCCCAAAATTTCTGAAAAGATAGCAATCAAAGTAAACAAATTCATGAGGCTATAAAGGAAGTAAGATCAGAAATAATCTCTTAGATAAAAAAGAAATGTTAACATTTATAAGGAATACCAGGGACACAGTAGGACCCTGGATAATGTATACATGATGAGCAGGCAGAACAAGAGGCATGGAAGTATTCCATGCAACACTGAATCTAGGACTCTCCAGCCAGCCCCATCAGAGGAATCCAGAACCCATTCAGGTATTTGGCCTCAATGAATACAAAGTAGGGATAGAAAAAAATAGATGATGATACAAGATAGAAACTGTGAATGATCAGTGTAGGAAAGAAATACAATGCATGAAACAGATGCAAACAGATATACAGGAAATTAAAAATTTCATTGAAACTGGGCAAAACCATTTGAATGAAGTTGAAGATAGACTTTCAGATATTGAAGACAGGATCATGGCTAGTGAGCATGAAGGAAAAGCTCTCTTGAAGATAACAAAAGATTGGGAAATAACAATTCATGGCTGCAAGATGACATAAAGAAAAATCATGTCAGAATAATTGAAGTCAATAAAAAAGCAGGAGTCAACACAAATGACATAAACAAACTAATTGCAAAAGTAATGGCAGAAAATTTCCCAAGCATGGGAACAAAATCTGACACACAGATAACTGAGGATTGTAGAACTCCAATTAGCAATAACCAAAATGAATCTACACCCAGAAATTAAGCACAAGAACAGAATATTAAATGATATTACAGAAAAGAAACAGATCACCTGTAAAGGAAAGACCCTCAGAACCAATACAGACTTTTCAACACAAACACTCAACTCAAGAAGAGTGAAGAATTTCAAGTCATAAAAGAAAACCCAGATTGATGTATCTTGCAAAACTATCTTTCAGAATTAGTGGAGAAATATGATACTTCCTCAACAAAGAATAACAGAAGAAATTTATGACCACCAAACCAACTTGACAAAGGATAATGAGTGCCATGATCCATGTGGCTCTTGAGATTCTTAGGGTGAACGACCATGAGAGGATGACAAAATAAAGAAGAGACAAAGCTGGAATCAGGTGGAGCCCTTACCCTCCTGATGAGAGGAAAGGAACTGCCCTTTCACTGCAGGAGTGTTTATTTATGCATTTTAGCAACTTAATGTCACGTGACACCCTGTTGATCTAACAACCCACTGTTCAGCTTGTCCTGGGGCTAGGTGTTTTCTGGGCTGAAGCAGCTTCTTCAAGTGGCTTGCCCCAGGCACTCTTTGTTCTTGAGATGGCCATGCCCCAGCCTTCATGTGTGGTCAATTTCCAGTTTTAAAGTCTCCCAACATAGCCCTCTCTTTGGTTATGTTGTTGCACAGGAGAGTGGTTTGTTGAAGCTGGAGGAGCTGTTAGGAGAGCCCCAACAATTTAAACCCTGTACAATCCATTAATCCATAACAGTAGACAGTTACCAGTGTATCCAACAATTGTCAGAAGGTGTTAGGGATTTGTGCTTCTTTTATAGCTAACATATTACTATGGCATTGCATTATCTCTTGAAGTTATACTTTTCTGCTGGATGTTCAAGACCAAGATAAGGTGTGACCTGTATTAAATTTAATTAATCTCTATCTGTATTAAATTTGCATTAATTGTATCTGTATTAATCTCTATCTGTATCAAATTTATTAATCTCTAATCTATTAAGGTCAGTTAAGTCTCAGGAACTACCTTGGAACAATGCATAGCACCTCTTAGCTCTACTGTCAGTGACAGTCATCAGAATGAATCACAGCCATTGCTTGACCAAGTTGCTTTCTATGAAAGCTTGAAATGCTTTTTTTCCTGGTAACTCTCCTTAGGCACACCACACACTGATGATCACTTTCCACTGTGGTCTCACAATCTCCTTGACCACAAGACCAGGGAGTGAGCATTGGACGTCACAGAAGAGGTTCTCTTATGTCCTGGGTCTTCACTGACCTTGGAGGGCTAGGGTCAAAATATTGGCTATCCTCTTAGCTCATCTATCACTCTAATTTTTGTCTCTAAACCTTAGATGTTGAACATCTGGAAGAAAAGATTGATAGCAGTACAGTGTACCAGAGGCAATAAGCTTAACATTACTATCTTATCTAAGTATCAGCGCCTGTTGGGGTACCAATATGCCACAACCTGCATGGCTCCAGATGTTTTCCAGGGGGAAGGATGGTGAGAGGATGAGAAAAACAAATAAGAAACAAAAGCTGGGATCAGGTGGAGACTTCTTTCTTCTAATGGGAAGAAAGGAACTGCACCCTAGCTGCAGGGACATTTATTTATACATTTTAGCAACTTAATGTCACATTATACCCTGTTGTCCTAACCACCCACTGTTCAGAGTGTCTAGGGGCTAGGTGTTCTCTGGACTGAAGTAGCTTCTTCACATGGCTTGCCCCAGACACTGTGTTCTTGGAATGGCCATTTTCCAGCCTTGCATGTGGGGCCAATTTCCAGCTCCAACAGCTCCCCAAAACTGAAAGATATTCTAGATAGAGATAAAAATGACCACAATTCTAAGTACCACAGAAAGAAACCACCAGACATGGCAAGCAGCTAAACAAAGGGGGAGAGTAGGTAGCCAACAGCAGAAAAATGACATGACAAGGATAAGTCAATACATATCAGTTATAACTATCAATGTAAATGACCTCAATTCATCAATCAAAAAAAATGCAAACTGGAGATCAGAATGGATCAAGAAACAAGATCCAAAAACATTCTGTACACAAAAAACACATTTAACTCAAAAACAAATTCATAGACTAAAAGTCAGAGGATGGAAAACAATACTCCATGCATCAGGAAACCAGAAAAAAAAAGGAAGTATAACTGTTTGCCAACAATGTGAACTTCAAACCAAGAGCAATCAAAAGAGATAAAAAAAAAGGCCACTACATACTTCCTAGGGGAAAAATTCAAGATGAAGAGATAACAATCATAAATATATACATGCACCAAATATAGGAGTAACCAGCTAGATAAGACTAATATTGATAGACTTGAAAAAAATCAAATAAGTAATAACAGTTGTAATGTGGGATCTTAATATCCCACTGTCACAAAGAGACAGAACAACTAGGCAAAAAATCAGCAAAGAAATAACAGAATTGGACTAAACCTGTGAATGAATGGACTTATAGATGTTTACAGAATGTTCCACCTAGCAACATCAGAATACACATTCTTCTCAGCTGCACATGGGATGTTCTCTAGAATAAACCATGTACTAACTTACATAATATGCTTAAGTAAATGCAAAGGAATTGAAATTATCCCATGCATACTATCTGACCGTAGTGCAATGAAATTGGAAACAAATAACGAAAGAAGCTGCAAAAACTCGATAAACACATGGAAATTAACACCCTCCTGAACAACCAATGGGTTACAGATGAAATTGAAGAAAAAATT